>QFEI01000178.1:0-16148 GCA_003316145.1 Neoboletus magnificus | reverse complement strand
CTTTGAGCTGAAGTTCATATGTCACACCCTCTTCAGATGGGTGCGGCGTAGAGACTAACCCACATCGATGAGAATGCGGCGTCCACATGGGATGTAATACCATCCAAAACACTTACGAATTGAAATCGCCCGTCCATCCCCGAGCTGACCAGCCCAACTACCAAACTGATGTCCACTGTATCGAAGAGACCACGGCGCGTAACCTTTCCCATCCGCAGCAGTGTCTGCGGACATGAGGACCGCATGCCCACCCAGCACATCGACGAGCTCCTGACGAACGCGCTCTGCAGGCGATGGCGCCTCCTGCACCTGTTTCCCGTCATCCGAACTTGACGGCACCAGCGCCGGACGTCCAAGGACAGCAAACGCATCCCCAATGTCCAAGTGCGGCAAGCAGTCCCGGAGACAGGTTTCCGAGAGCCCGATGAGTGACCGATTCTGATCGCGTGCTTGCGAGACGAACTTGGAGAGCCCGTTGGGGCTGGGATCGTTCTGATTCAGAGCGGTCTCTGCCCGGGTGGTCGCTTCGTGCTCCTTGAGCCAGTTCTCGATGTGAGCGGCCTTGTCGTCAGTCCCAGAGGGCGGGATTGGAGGTACTTCGTAGGGAAATTCGAGGGGCATTGGAGAGACATACGAAAAGTGTGCTTCGCTGGGCAACAGGCGTGCACGGCGCTGAACGCTGGGGCGATTCTGGAGCACATCGTGAATGAAGGAGGATGGAGTCGGTTCGTTTGGGTCTGGGGTGAGGTTGTGGGTCAGGATGTCTGATGGAGGCGGTAGGGGGAGTTCTGAAATGGGCACTTTAGCGAACTTGGCTGTCATGGTGATGGTCCGGAGCGATCTCAGCGCTCTCATCCGCAGATAGGACGAAGTCGGACTTGACGAGTTCAGCTCATGAGAAATAATGACATCTTCGGACATTCCACACTCAAAATCCCATGCTTCGGTGTCATATCCAAATATCGGTACTCCCGACATCAAGTATGGCAAAAAACAAATTAGGTTTAAGTTAGTGCGCAATTAACCAACACCACGTCGAAAGGTTGTTTGTTACAGCGCGCTCTACAATACTTCTGTTTTTGTTTTTGTTTTTGAAGTTGATTTTATGCTGTATCTGTGTTAAAGAACAAACAAAAACAGGTGAATCAAAGACGTTATGTTTCAGAGGGCACACATACCTTTCCTCGAAGGGGCAGTTCGAAAACTCGCGTTCGAGATGGGAGTACTCATCCAACCACGCGCTCAGGATATGGATGAATTCTACATGCAATACTTCGGTACGAGATCGTTTGGCGGCTGTGTAGAGCGTGCTGTTCCAGAACAGGTTGAAGGCAGTCCGATCAGATGCGTAATCGGCCGGTGGCAAACCCTTTGGCCAATTGTTCACTAGACAATCCTTGAATTCGGCACTTTCGAAGGATGCTCTTTGCGCCACTAGGATCCGTGATTCAGCTCTAGATGTTCTGTGCTGCTACCCTCGCCACGCAAAAACACCGCTTTGTCCTTGGTGATTGTCAATGCGAGAACATAATAAACTCATGGCTGTGCGCGTTCTAGGCCTGCAGCCAGGTCCTTGTTCCTCGCCTCGCCGACCAGCCGCGAAGCGGTAGAGATGATGTACCTTGGTCGACTATCTTGGAGTTGTCTAAGAACGCAAAGCTAGGCAACAAAACAGAATCGGGTCGCATGTCCTCGCCGTCTGGTTCATATGATAACGCCATAGCGTGCCTTTGTCCTTGGGAGACGCGAAGCGAGGCGCAGCTGCGGGTCCGTTTCGGCGCTTGGGCTTCGCAAAGGCAAAAGCATAATCGGTGACCTCGTCGAGGAACGAAACAAGTTCATCTTCGTTGATGGGGTCCTCGGGGAATGTGCTCCACTTGAATGAATATGTCTTCGTTTTCGGCTTCCTCTTCGTATTCGTTTGCTTCCCCTTCCGTTTAGTATCAGTAGACGATAATTCCGGATCCCCGCTATTATTTCTGGTAGTCATCATTATCACGTCGCAGAGCAGATTCTTTGAAAACTTCAAAGAGGCCATCGCCAATAAATTTGCGAAGAATATCTTTCGCCAACTCGGTCAGAACCATGTGGCCAAGACATGATCCGTGCCTTTGCCAATTCGCAGTTAACGGCTGCGTCCACCGTGGTGCGCGTGAGATTGGCCAGGCTGTCTGTTGGAAGCAGCCTATTTCATGGGAGACGGAGGATACTTCGTACGGATGAACACGACAACGCGGTCCTGCTCGCGAGTTTGTTTGTCGTCCATGTTTCGCTAAAGTCGAAATCGCAGAGTGAGAAGAGGAGGGTCGACGCAACAACGAGTCAAACGTACGATAATGGTTCGCACGATTGCAGGATTGACGGCATTCGCAGGGTTCATCAACATCGTGGTGGCCATAACGCGAATGAAAGAACACAGAGCGAGAATGGTCAGTGTTTCTGAGTGGCCGTTGGAAAGAAGTATAGATCTTAATGTGGCAGGAATAGGCTTAGTTTGTGTCCTGTACCACTCAACACGGTGTGTGCGCGTGCCTGTCCGTCCGCACTGATTGTCCTCGATGAACGAACAATAGGATCAGACAGTGTGGAACAGCAAGTGTCACTGACGCGTCTGCAGCCGAATTACTTGGTTTGGAAACAGCCCCCCTGAGGCTGTTACATAACCTCCATACAATATCGTTGTGCATTGATACTGTCGATTCAATAAACCCAGTGCACCTCTTCCTATACGCGCTGTCACAACGGAAGACTCTATTTTCTGCACGAGCTGATGTGCCTGAGGGCACCTAATCAAGTTTGGTTGGATTTAGGGGTAGTATTTCCAGACTAAGTAATGTGTTGGAGTCGACAGGCGCCTGGCACATTCGTTCTGCATGCATCTGTCCATTGGTGACAACAAGCAAACACGCTTCCACAGCGTGTAGACTGGGTACAAGACGCGGGTTAAGCTTGTTCTCGTGAATGTAAGACCCGTTTTTCCTACCGCCACTCAGAAACACTCATCAGTCTTACCTTGTACCCTATCACTTCACGCAATCGCTACTACAACGTTGATACCGCCCGCTAATCCCGTTAACCCTGAAACAGACACGTCGCAACACGCGAGAATCGTGAAAATAATCATAATCGTACGTTCGTTATTTCTTTTACTCGAACTGTCCTTCCATCTAACTTGCTACACATTCAGCGGAGCATGACCGATTGCAAATACAGTGAAGACAGCAAGGTGGTCGTGCCCGTGCGCACGATAAACAACCCTCCTCTGCCAAAAAAATCAGCCTCCAATCGACACCCAGGCCAGACTCATACGCGCACTCCGGTAGACGAAGCGATTGCCCACGAGCTCGCCGACCACGTTTTGGGACACATAGTGTCGACCGAATTGGCGAGGGACATTTTACGCTAGTTGATCGATGATACGATCGTCCAAGTTTTTGAAGGGACACGTCCTCATTACGATGATGATCCCAGGGACCCCCTCGACTCGAACTCCGATGATGTTCAGCAGGCTATTCGGCAAGCATTTGAGGACGCTGATGGGTACGATTGCATCAAACCAGATATTGAAGGCAATGGCGAGGGGCCAGAATGCTCATCCACCGATACGATAGAGAAGGAGAAGCAGACAGGTGCGAAGGGGAGGGGGACACAGAAAACGAAGACATACTCATTCAAGTGGATAACGCTCCCCACAGAACCTCTCAGTGAGGACCAGCTTGTCTTGTTCCTGAGTAACATCACCGATCGTGCTTACGCATTCGCGAAGCACAAGCTCGCCGTCGCGGACCCGAGATTGCGCCATCGCTTCGCCGCTCCAGAGGACAAGCATCATGCTATACCATCATACGAACCAGACGGAGAGGACATGCGACCCGACTTCCTTTTGTTACCCATCGAAACATTCACACATGACTTCAAGACCGTCGATCCCAGGTATATCAACTTCACGGCTTCGCATCTCGTCGGCGAGTCGAAGTACAAGGACCTCGCAGCAGGCGTCGAGCAGATGCAGCGGTACGCACGAGGGTTGAAACGCGCACAGCCGTGGGTGTATTATGTGCTCGGGATGACGATCACAAAGAACAAGGCGGTATCCTTGCATGGAGAGGGTAGTGGCACAGAACGTCTCGAGCTGATGCTTGCAGATGGTCACGGCTGTATCGAGTTCATACGGATCCCGCTTGGGCTCGCATTGGCAGACAAGGTCAACCTAGGTCACAATCCGGACGTGCTGGTGGAAGGGAAAGAACAATCCTGCACGGCGAAAAACATTACCCACCACTCGGGCGCATCGAATGCAGCAACCTCAACAACTACCTTACGACGGACCAAGCAAAGGTGTATCCGGTGCCAAGCCCTCTTTCCCGGATGGCAGTCTTCAAGGCTGGACCTCGTGCACGCAGTGCTTCGGCTGCCCGCTGCCATTGCGCAACCACATCTTCGACATCCTCCAAAAGGGTTCACTCCGAAATCGCGGATGACGGCGACGAGGGGACGCGATCGAAGAAACGCAGGACCGAGGAGAATATCGTCAAAGAAGTCAATCGCCTCGTCTTCTTCCCTGTCGCGGTGTATGGTTATGAATGTATGGGGATCTTGTTCACGGCCAGCTCGATTCGTGGAAGGGGAACGACAATGTTCTGTGTCATAGGCCTCAAGGATCAAAACAAGCTTCTGGCGCTGAAAATGGCGTGGCAAGGTCTCGGGCGTATTGCGGAACAAGATGCAGTCATGGAATATCTGATGAGCAAACAACCTCACACTAACCTGATCGTGCCGCTCAGGTATGGTATCCTGTCTAGTTTGGCCAACGGTCCACTGACGCGTACTCAGGGCGTTCAAGGTATAGAGGAATGGCAAGATGTGTACGACTCTTGGTGCCATCAGGGGATTCGGTGGCGAGCAGATTGAGGACCTACGCGTGGAGAACCGTGTGCTGACGGTCTCCGTCTCCGAATTGAAGCGCCCGGTCAGGTACTTCTGGGGCATGCATGACTTTGTACGAGGATTACGTGGTGCGCTGCTAGGTACGCTTATCTCTTCTGTCGTCGTGGCTGGAATGGTATGCTGATGTGAGGGCATTCAAGGGCACGAGTATCTTACGACGATTGGTATTCTGCACCACGACATCAGCGAGAACAACATCGTCCTTGGTCTTCATCCTGGGGACGAGTGAGGATACCTGATTGACCTTAACATGGCCATCCTGCAGAAAGCCGAAGAACCTACTCCAGCTGCACCAGTTAAGCCTCGAGCACCATTCGGCAAAGTACCTTGCAAAAGTCATCCACTCCTCACATACTCGGTAAGAACGCCCAACACGTCAAAGCACTACGAACGGTATATACTCTGGCTATCTACTGTCGTCATCAACATACACAAATCATAGGGCACGTTTCCTTATATTTCATACGTCCTTTGGGGTGGCAGGCATACGCATTTCGATGACGCAGAATCCTTCTCCTATGTGCTTTTTTTGTTCTTTTTCTTATGCAGGACCACTTTCCGACACGGAGTTGCGCAAAGCCAACGAGGCCGGGTTCGTTCAATCTATTGGTTCCGGTCGCCTCTCCTATATGAGAAATTGGCTAAAACAGTATGCTGATTGGGCGGATGGAGATCCGCAGAATGTAGGGCAGCAAAAGTACTTCCTTATCACACATCCCGATGGCGCAAGTGAGGTAATCGAAGGCCCAGAGTTCCTGGACTGCTTGGAAAATAATTGGCCGGGGGATCTGCACAAGCCCATTTCCGACTTGGTCGAGGGTCGTTGTTTCACGATATTCTGGAACGGCACGCTTTGCAAAGCTGCCAATAATGCACGAACAGAAGTCTCGCATGGTGAGTTCATCAGCACGCTAGACCAGTGGTTAGACATTTACTCTGACCTGGAGGATCAGTTTTCCAGCTGCCCCTTCAAGTAAGGTATGTTTGCAGCTTTTTCCTCCAGGGGATGCACATTTTCTTACTATAACAATACCTTCCTTCATCAGCGCATCGGGGAAGAGTCGTCATAATAAATTCACGGATAGATATCATATTTTAAATCGACCCTTTGATATGTGCTTGTCGTCTTCTGCTGTCGAGCTAATCGCAATGTAGCATCTGACTTCCTCTCTGTCGGCCTTCGTCGCCTTTTGTTTGACAGCACACTTCTGTCCCAGCGATCCCTTTTTCTTGCTCGCCCGAGGTGTGCCATCATCCCTCATGTTGTTCTCGTCTGCCGTACTAACTCTACTTACCACTCGCTCTGATTATGCGTGATCTGGTCGATGTAACCATGTTCCGCGGAGTGTTAGTAGCTTAATACCACATATTGCAGCGCACAGCCCATCCCCACAGCATGTGGGTGGATAGTTTGAGGAAGTGTAAATTCCACATGTTCGTCGGGACGGTTCTAATATATGATCTCTTCAAGAACAAATTAATACCCACCCAAGTTCAACACATCGACGAGCTCCTGACGAACACACCAGCATGCAGGCGACGATGCCTCCTGTACCCACTCCCTGTCCTCCGAACTCGACAACACCAACACCAGCGTCCAAGGACAGCAAACACATCCCCAACATCCAAGTGCGGCATGCAGCCCTGGAGGCACATTTCTTAGAATCCGCCGGAGCTGGAATCGCATCCGCTGAGGTTGCCCCGTGGTCCTTGAGTCAGTTCTCGATGTGCACAGCCTTGTCGTCGGACCCGGAGGTGGGATGGGACGTAGTTCGTAGGGAAATTACAGGAGCACGAGGAGACATACGAAAAGTGTGCTTCGCCAGGCAACAGGCGTGCACGACACAGAGTGCTGGATCGATTCTGGAGCACATCGGGAATGAAGGCGGATGGAATGGGTTCGTTTGGGTCTGCGGTTACTGAGGTTGTGCGTCAGGAATCAGGATGTCTGAAAGAGGCACTCTGAGATGGGCACTTAAGCGAAAAGCCGGCCGCTATGGTGATCGTCCGAAACGATCTCAGGGCTCTCATTCAAGGATAGGACGACGTCAGGTCCAGCTCATGCTGAGAGAGAAATTCCGGTGACTCTTCAGAACACAACAATTTAGAATCTAGTCCGTGCGAAGTGGTATTCTTGACAGTAAATTTACCGGCGGCCAAATTGACAGAACACTAGTCCGATCTTTCCTTTGCAGCGTCGCATCACGCGTGTCCTCGGTCTTATCTCTTTCTTTCGCTCCCCTCTCACAGAGTGACGCACTCCTTCAGCTCCCTTCGTCCGTCCCCCGCACGTTCCGCCCCGGCCGGAGTGATACTTCCGCACAGTGCCCAACCTACCCTCGTAACTCGCTCTCCTCGGCGCGGTGGGCTTTCGCTCATACTTTCCATGCTGACACTGTTCCCGGTGATGCACTCGTTTGTAACCATATACATCTTACAACCTTTCGCTTTCTCAACTACACGATAGCATTTAAAATCCACGGGCTGTATCCAAGTACTACTGATTTTATGACAGACAACAAAGGTTCAACCCAGCAGTCTTCGTCGCCGTTTTGCAGAGTAACCAGAACTGCAGACGACCCTGCAACATTGATTTGACCACTCGTAACATACTCCTCCACCAGTTCACCCTCCGCGACACCAGTCGCAAACGTCTGCCCAGCCCACATTGTCATATTCAATACACAGGAGTCGACCCTGACGTTCGGACAAGGGTATGTCGCCGTCGAGTTGTATATCTCAAGATTGCAAGCTTGGCAGGGTACATTGCGTTTGGGTGGCTCCAATACTCGTACACTCAGGCTGAGAGTTGACCCGCAGAAGGGTCGCCGTCCGCAGTGGTGATGGAGGATCCATTGGCTTGTCTACCCGGGAAGATGTTGGCGGTCTGAAGTGACGTCGAGCCACCGATCAGCTCCGAGACAAATAGGTATGCAGAGTATGCCGGGAACACTTGAATTGGTCCGTTAATATTGTCAACGGGGTACCTGGGCGTGGAATAAGTATGTGCAAACACGAGTCATTTTGATACTGACCAGAGGTTGTAGAAAGAAAGGCCACCGTGGTTCAGCTGCGTCGAACTCTGTAGTGCAAGAGGGCCTCCTTGATGGACATATACACTATCCACGATGGTTGAACCCCATCCATGGGTTGCTGAAGTAGCTCAGATGCTTACCGTGAAACATTAATGGAGGCCGCGTAAAGGGTCGCATCAAGCTAAATGTCCCGGTCAATTTCTGCAAAACCCTAAGAATCAAAGTACACACCAACCACATTGCCTGTCCAAAGGTGTTGCTGACATTATCTCTGCCTGAACATGATACCGAGTTGAACTCGCCTGGCGAGGATAAATATCAAGGGTCAGTACCGAAGGGAGGCCCTCACCAATCATAAAGCTGTCAGGGCCGAGTTGCGATCGAACCGCGTGAATGCGGGCTGCCACAGATCCAGATACATAAAGGGAGTTTTCATTAAAGCAAGAGAACATAATAGCTTGGCACTAACTCAGCGAGATGACGGAGCAGTGGCTCCGATTCTTGGAAAGCACGCCGAGCGGATTGATCGTGAGCTGAGGAATAAGCTGAAGAACAGCCCGGTTATGACGCGGCGCGGGAGATGGCTGTTAAGGCTGTCAACCCACGCTTCGTACTGCGTCAGTGGCTGCTGGAGGAAGTCATCAAGGAGGTAGAGACGGATCCTACGAGTGGGAAGCACGTTCTCGCGAATGTGTTGGAGGTATGTGCTTCTCGTCGGTCGAGAGTACTGAGACGAAACGCGTTTCATTAGATGGCTTGTGCCCCGTTTGAGCTGTGGGGCGCCAAGGGCGACGATACACCCGACAACGAGCTTGATCCAGAAATTAGAGAAGAGAGGCGATACTGTGATATGGGAGAGAAGCAGCTGTTGGGCTTCCAATGCAGCTGCTCGAGCTGAGAATCTCGCAGGCTCCTACACATCGAAACCTCGTGCATTCTGAGTGTCGTAAATTACATTGTCATTGTACAGAAACGAACATCCTAGCTATTAATGTTGTACACTTTACTGGCTTCGTTGAACTAGCATCACTTGATCATGAGGGTACGAGCTTGGAGGAGCAATCTAAACTCCACCGATTGATCCAACTTGGCCACAATCCGGTCCTTGACCCGAATCCGCCTGTATATCCCACCCGGCTCGGACGCCAACAAGTGTGCCACGAACGGCTGCCGCAGCGGATGATCCCCATCGTCCACCAATGACTCCCCCGTCGCCAATGACTGATCCCACACCCTGAATATACACAAATACTTGCTCTGCACCCGTCCAAGCCCAAACCCGGTGTTGATCGGCTCTGCCAAGGTAACAGTAATCGGATGGAGCGACTCGGCGATGATATGGTACTGGAACAACCTCTCTCCATTCTTCGCCTTGTGTGAGTCCGACATTGCCTCAGTCTCCTCCACGTCTAACACACAGTACTCGAGTCCGTGGCAGTGGACCTTCGCACCGGCCACAAAGTTAGCGGGGTGTTGGGCATTGATGCTCATGCGCTGTTGCAGATTGAACACGCCCATGGTGAGACTGTCGACCCCCCGCTGGGCCTTTTGCAAGCCTGGTAACCTCCTGTTCAGCATGTTCGTGAGTCGCAGCGTCAGTGGGACGGGGTCGACAATCGGGGGCGCGAACGGGTCAAAGCACGCCGGGGACGAGGCAAGGAACGAGTTCGCCCCTGGTTTTCCCGTCCAGTCAAAGAGTGACGGATCACCCGACGCGGCCATGATTTCGATCTGGAGACGATTGAACGCACCCTCCCCTTCACCGTACATGACGGGAAAGTGAACATTGAAGATCCCCATCAGGCAATAGGCCATGTCTTCCACCTCCGTCGTCTTGCGGTGCGCAGACCAGCTCATGCGTTGTCGGATCGTGATGCTGCGTGAGGCGGGATCAAAGTTGGTAAGGGCTTCGTCATCGATCCCGGTGATCTCGGTGACCAGCTTGCGGAATGTGGGGGATGATTTGTAGTCGTCGAGGGGAAGATCGACGGTCGTGCGTAACAACGACCAGTCTGACTTGAAAAACACGAGCCGTTGCGGCGCAATGAGCTCTTGCAAGGTCCATCCTCTCAGGAACCAGATACTCCTCCTCAACGCCTCCTCGGAATCGTCATCCACGTCACCAAGATAAACGATGGTGAGATCCGAATTCAAGTACCACTTGAACATGGAGATGATTGACTTTTGGAGCTCCGATGTACTGGTCTTATCGATGCAACACGTGTCTGACCATGCCCAGCGAAACCCGTGTTCGCGTGCGTGGCGGCAAAAGTGCTGTAGTTTCCTTGTCCCGGGTGACTCTGCGAGGGAGAATACGTCTGTGCAGTCAAGGTCCTTGTACAACGGCTCCGTCCCTTCCCACCGGTGCGAAAACATGACATATCCAAATGAGGTTTTGACAGCGTCGAGCTTCGTTTGTGCGTCAGAGGACACGGCGGTCGGGTCGAAGAACGAGGCATGTTCTGACTTGAAGCGTGCTTCGATCGCATTCTGATCGTACAGCTTCCCGTCCTCGGTAGAAATCAGACGGAGTGGCATATCCGATCTCTTCTGACTGATCACATCCTGGAGGGGGAAGTCCTCCAC
Organism: Neoboletus magnificus; assembly: GCA_003316145.1. Lineage (NCBI taxonomy): Eukaryota > Fungi > Basidiomycota > Agaricomycetes > Boletales > Boletaceae > Neoboletus > Neoboletus magnificus. The sequence continues at coordinate 5,580 of QFEI01000178.1, read as the reverse complement.
CACCGCCTCATCCTCCTCGATTAACTCAGGATTTTCAATCGCAGAGGTCTGTTGTGAGCGCGAGAAACCCCCACGGAGGTTCGGTATCGATATCTTTGCGACGATAATCATTATTTATCAATGCATATTTTGGGGCGTGGGACACGTTTTACCTGTGGTATGCCCTGCTGGAATGCGTTGGGATCTGAGACGGCTCTGATGACTGAACGTCGGAGTGCCTTTGCCATGGATATCAAGAATTATCTTTATTGCTCTAGCGCCTGGTTGTAACGGACCAAGTCAGGGTACGCAATGAAACGATTAGTCGCGCCCAAAACACCCACCAAGCGGGGAGGATGAAGACAGCTAGATGGAAAGAAGAAGCAAAAGGCGCCTTGTGTGGTCCATCCAGTCTCCTCTTTTTATCATGCGGGGAAAACGATGCACGTAACATCGCTTCTGAAAAAGGTTCATGTAGCCGACTGTCCAAAAAGCGAACATTCCTCCAACATGACTTTTGTCTTCCGAGACTGGCATGCCCAAACTATATCTGAACCGGCATTGGTGGTGGAGTTTCCCCCGGTCCTTCGTGGGCGACATTAAGGGCGTTCAGTAGCTCGATGAGTTAGGGTTCCATAGGCTGTGCCAACGCCACGCACATACGTACAGGTTGCATGTTACCCGTCATGTGTGCAAGCTGGAAATGTATCAGTGCCGTATCAGTGTCAGCAGAATCAAACCCACATATCTAAATACAGCATACCTCGATGGCTTGCTATCAAACGTGATGATGACGGACTGGATAAAAGTGGTGCAATGGCATATCATATCGGAGCTAGATCGGAATCGAACACGATAGCTGGTCTGGTGACCAGACGGAGGCGAGGAGGCAAGCCGTCGATAGTACACGCGGTACATAGAGTTGAAATTTGTATCCACATGCGAACAATAGTGACCCTGCACATTCGGGATTTTTAGTATCGTTCTGTGGAGCAATCAAAACTCTACCTCTATCCTTAGCGCTCAGCGCCAGCTACTCACGTCCGGACGAGGTTTGTGATTTGTCGATATTGGGTGGATCACGTATACACTCGTATCATATCCGCCCAACGCCAACGCGCGGGAAAACATGCTCCACACTGGAGCAGAACTCCCTGATTGAAGCGGTATGACCTGCCCCTTTGAGCTGAGGTTCATATGTTACACCATCCTCGGATGGGTGCGGTGTAGAGACTAGGCTGCATCGACGAGCACTGCGAAATGGCGCGTCTCTTTCCCTCTCCGCTCCTTTACAGCGTCACGTGTCCTTGATGCCGCATCTGCTCTCTGGCGGAGTGACCCTGCAACGCTTCCGCTCCCTTCGCCTATCTGTTGCATATGCCGCTCCGGCCGGAGTGATACTTCTGCCCAGTGCCCAACCCACCGTCGCAGCTCGCTCTCCCTAGTGCGGTGTCACCTTGGGCTTTCGCCCATACCCTTCCATACTCTTCTCAGTGACTCAATAATATTCATTTGTAACCACATACATTTTATAACCTTGCGCTTCCTCCACCACGTGATAGCATTCGATATGCACACTACTGATTGGGACAAAAAACAAAGGTTCAATCTAGCAGTCTTCATCGCCGTTTTGCAGAGTAATCAGAACTGCAGACGACGCTGCAACATTGATTTGACCGCTCGTAACATACTCCTCCACCAATTCACCCTCCGCGACACCAGTCCCAAACGTCTGTCCAGCCCATGTTGTCATGTTCGCATACTTGATCTCAGCACCAGGCGCAGTCATCGTCCTCACAGTCGCCCTCTGCCCGGGGTATGCCAGATATGCCGAGAAATCGACGGCGGCGTTCGGACGAGGGTATGTCGCCGTCGAGTTGTATATCTCGAGATTGAGAATCGCAAGCTTGGCAGGATACGTTGCGTTTGGGTGGCTCCAATACCCGTACACTGAGAGTTGACCTGCAGAAGGGTCGCCATCCACAGTGGTGATGGAGGATCCATTGGCTTGTCTACCCGGGAAGATGTTGGCGGTCTGAAGTGACGTCGAGCCACCGATCAGCTCCGAGACAAATAGGTATGCAGAGTACGCCGGGAACACTTGAATTGGTCCGTTAATATTGTCAACGGGGTACCTGGGCATGGAATAAGTATGTGCAAACACGAGTCATTTTGATACTGACCAGAGGTTGTAGAAAGAAAGGCCACCGTGGTTCAGCTGCGTCGAACTCTGTAGTGCAAGAGGGCCTCCTTGATGGACATATACACTATCCACGATGGTTGAACCACATCCATGGGTTGCTGGAGTAGCTCGGATGCTTACCGTGAAACATTAATGGAGGCCGCGTAAAGGGTCGCATCAAGCTAAATGTCCCGGTCAATTTCCGCAAAACCCTAAGAATCAAGGTACACACCAACCACATTGCCTGTCCAAAGGTGTTGCTGACATTATCTCTGCCTGAACATGATACCGAGTTGAACTCGCCTGGCGAGGATAAATATTAAGGGTCAGTACCGAAGTGAGGCCCTCACCAATCATAAAGCTGTCGGGGCCGAGTTGTGATCGAACTGCGTGAATGCGGGGCTGCCACAGATCCAGATACCTGAGAGGAAATTTCATTAAGCGAGAGACCACAATAATTTGGAACTGACTCGGCAAGACGAGTGTGATTAACCTGCGGAAATATTCATTAGCTAAATTAAATATATAGGTGTCTCACTGTACAAACTAGGTTTGGCAACGTAGCTACTGCTGCTCTAGTAGGGTCACAGACCTAAAACAAGATCAAATTTAAACCCGAGAATTCAATTCAGGTACCAACACTGTATTGGTAAGTGTGTTCACTGCATGTCCTGACAGTGTGTCCATCATCGGCACCAGCAGCAAGTGCGCTGACACAATCAAATTGAGCATCCGCCTGGGGAGTATTGTATGGCCAGAGGGGGTCAATCACTGTAGCTCCGACTTGGAATTCAGGATAAGAGACGTCCAATGCCTCAGATATGTTCACCGACCAAGGCTATGGACGGAAAAAAACAAAAACAACTCGATCACGTGTAACTGCGAAGGGGTACTGAGCTTACCTCCCAGATCGCCGTGTAGTTTTGTGCGTCAAGATGGAGATAGTATTGATCGGGTTCATTTCCAACTTATACAAGGTACATATACGTATATCAGCACAGCGACGGGTAAAATATAGGAAACTGACTTTCAAAGCGAGAGATGATGTCTGGCCCAAGGCCTACCCAGGCAGCCTCAGCCATACTCAATGTACCCGTGTAGTTGAGGCTTTCCAAGTCCTGTCCGATGTCGAGCTCATCCATGGCCAATTTCATGACTTGACTTACCAAAGTCATAACAATTTGAGTTCCCTCTGGAAGTAGTCTGACAGCATTCCAAAACTCGGGGCCAAGGGTCGTGTTAACGAGTGCTCCGCTCGCGTCGATGTAATTGTACAACGCGGCAATTTGTTTCGGGTTCCACGTCGTGGAATCGGCCGTGATTCCACCAATACGTATTTGTGGTGCGACACCTGCTCTCTCTTTGAGGTTCTGGAAAAGGTTTATCGATAACGTGTTGGGATATGAGACATTGCCCAAGTATTCTTCGAAAAAGGCAGTTTCGATGCTGAAACTGGCAAGCGATGGATTGAGGGGCGGAGTTGTCCATTCATCCGGGGTGGATGCTGGACCATTGAGCGTCAGTGACAACACGCCTGTGTCAGCATCTCGAGTAACAAAGGTGTGTCGCGCTGCAGCGAGCGTAGCGAGCTGGAGGAGAACGGCCGAATTCCTCATTGTGGGTGATGAGGGGACAAAGACTGTACGGTATTCACGATTTTTAAAAGTATTTCATGTGTGGGATGAATTGATGACATTCCGGCCCGAGCAGCATGCATCTTCCCACTACGGCCGTGCAAAGAGACAAAAGAATAGAGCGAGGCTGCATGTGCGTGACAAGGAACTTGAAAGTGGTGAACACGGGATCAGTCCTTTAGCGAGGAGGGTATCCCCACGTGACGTGGTGTCACTGAAGGTTGGAGTCACTACAAGCTATAGCAGGAGAAGGTTCAATTGCGGCGGTCTTGGGGCCACCCTTTAAAGGCTGCATCCCGCCGAGGCTCAGGTAACGGGACCAAAAATTATGGTGAAACACGGACTCACCCTTGGCAAGATCGCTATGAGGTGCACAAAGATGTAGCTGGAGCTAGAGCAGTGAGAAATAGAACTGATTGTCACTCGCGGTATTTACTGATGTGATGGCCTGGTCCCGAGAAGTTGCGACCTGGCTACGTTCTGATCGCCATATCAGAAGAGAAAGAGAACATTATGATCTAAATGGCACTACAAGCGGCACCGCGTCCTTGTGAATTGCAGAATACTCTAGCCAGTAGTCGCTAAAGTAAAGCTACCCACTGATGCGAAGGCTCTAAGAGGTAGGTGATTAGGTAACGTGGTGACTATCGAAAAAGAGGTTCCATCCACGCAGACGCCTGCCATGCGAACGGTGTGCACCGAGTATCCCTGCGCCGGCGGACGATGCACACGTGCCTGTCCACATGGGCACCAGCTCGAATGCATCTTGAGTGGTGCGGACATCCGTGTTGGATCAGATCTCGTATAACAGAAGGGGATCCGGAGGGAGTGGAAGACGTACGGGTATAGACACGTGATAAATACGTGGATTGAGGGAAGAAAGGGTGTCTTTATGTCTTCGATCAAGGGCTAGCGTGCCGATGTGGACAGGGAGATGAGATCGAAGAGACAAAGGCCGTTGAGAAACACACGCCCGTCTTAGGAGCGTGGCCGGGCGTACAAGGGAGATGACGTTTGACGCCTGAGATATGTGAAAATGGAAGTTCGACTATGGTGCACTTAGGGCGGTGCAGCGTAACAGAGACCAAGCTCCGAGGCTTATCGTCTTTACGTGTAGATGGTACCCACCACACATCCCCACTGACAGTAGCGTATCCACAACCTGCTCAAGCCTACCAGTGCATGCTAGAGCAGCATCCGTCCGAAGCAGACAACTCGACACTTTCTAGCATCTCTTGTGGCTCGACGTTGCTGGTCCAAAGACCTGACTCTGTTGATAAGGAGAATGAGCACCCAGTCATATTCCGCGGGGTGACCATTCAGGGAGCGTGCGCAGGCACCGAAGAGTTGGCAATCGATTCTGTTTTCTCACGCGATGTACACCACTGACAGCCTTGGCAACCGTTAGGTGAGATGTGCGCTTTCTGCCTCTTGGTTGAAACCATGGTGAAGTCGGCCAGCCAGTCTCCCCTGGACGAAGAGCAGGTTTGAATTGAACTGTTCGTCCCTACGGTCAAGTGCTCCCGCCACAGTGGTAATCTAGGCTCACCCCTGTCAAGTTGCGGAATACATGGTTAAATGATATGTTTCCTGGCATGGCAGAGTGGCACTAGCAATCACAGGTATTTCGTTATCCAGGGTAGTTTATGATGCCAGGCTGTCAGACCAGTTCACATGGAATTAGGGAAAGGATTACGAAGCTGCCAACATTGCGTTGATGGTGGTCGTAATCTCACACTGCCCGTCGTTCTGACCCGTCGAACATCTCCCAAGCTTAACGGTCGT
>QFEI01000168.1:10137-20404 GCA_003316145.1 Neoboletus magnificus | reverse complement strand
ACATTGTTGTTCAGTAGACTGGTTTCATGGACAAAAAAGGATCGTTGGTCATGGGAAGTCGTAATCCACAGGCACGTCGTAGCTCTGCTTCCTTGGAGGCCATGTTGCTAACCCAGCCAGCGTGGCGTCGTACTTTCCTACCAGGATGCCACCAGGATGTTTGAAGGTACTAGTAGCATGTGCTCTCCAGCAAGAACGGAGACATGTTGTACTATGGATCCACATTTGCCAAACACATTGCGATGAGATGGCATTAACTTTCCCAGTTTGTAATGTGTCTAGCCTAGTATTGTCTCGCCACCACTATGGACTGTACTTTCTGTCGTAGTCGCGAGGGTGCGCAGACTGACTTAGAGTCAAATGGAGTGAGCCCTTGTGAGGGCCGGAGGCAATGACTTCTTGCTCCCCCTATAGTACAGATTGAACCTTTATACTACAATACTATTGGAAATGCACGACTCAGATGCATAATTGAGAGTCTTGTCTCTCGGCATGAGGCCGTGCTCAATTTGCTCGTGTTTCGACTAATGGTCGTCCATTGTACTCCAACACTCCCCCTCAAGCCGAGTGGAGGCCAAGTCATTTGGTGTGGAATACATGTGATTGACGAGGAAGAGGTTTGGTGAGAATATTGGTGGTCATTTCGCTCATGGGACAATACACGAGTGATAATCAACCAGGTCGTAATGACCCCCTCATATGGAGATTTTTAAGGTCAAAATACTTAGCTCGTTTATGGAATTGAGCATTCGTTACAATGGCAATGGTGGATTGATTATTGCCATATAACACTGTGGTCTTTTTCAGTTGATAGCCAATCTTGTTATAGAGATTGCATAGCCAAATAATGTCTTTTTCAGCACGTGCCATTGAATTGAATTCAGCCTCTGCAGTTGGTGGCGCAGGAGATAGTTCCTTTTTTGAGCTCCAGGTAATAGCGCTGCCATTTAGGATGAATATGTTACCACTTATTGATGTGAGATCGTGATTGTTTGCAGAACTTGCATCAGCATATCCATAGAATTTGCCACTGACATTCCCTTTTGCATACATGATACCCAGTTCGTTAGTTCCTGATAGGTAACATAGGACACGTTTAGCAGCAGTCCAATATACCAAATTCAGATTGTTATTAAAGGAACAGAGTTTGTTAACTGTGTATGCAATATCAGGGCGAGTCCCAATGGCAGTGTACATCAAAGATCCTGTGAGCGACACATAGTTCCCAGATTGGGATGCTGGCTCAGTGCTCGGTTCGTAGGGCTCAAGTTTTAGATTCTGGTTGAGTGAGGTAGATACAGTGCTGCCATCATGCGTTAAATATTTTTCGAGTAAGTTCTCGATATATTGAGTTTATCGGATGATCAGCATTTGTTGAACTATCTAGTAGGAACCTGCAGTACATGCTGGGTCCACTAGTATTTCCTTCTTATGCTTATCTCTGCTCAGACACACAAGTAGTGGTAGCATATACTGGTAACTATCCTATTAGGCTGCACTAGCCCTAATATGCGCTATAGGTATGTAGAACCCATGACCAATGGCCCCTTCAGGACTTGCTGTTAGTGCTGTGCCGGCCAGGCCTGAAGCTGTCAAGCCAGTTGAGCCGAGCCATGAGCCCCACCCAAGCCCCTAAGACAGCCTGGCCCATTGTTTTGGGAAGCCGAGGCCAAGCCAGGCCAAACCGTCAAAGCCCCAGAAGCCCCGAATCCTCATCTGGCAAAATCCAATTTCCTATAAAAAGTATGTTGACATAAATTTTAAGGTTTCGTCTTACACACCAATCTGATTGCTCACCTAACCACCACTGGCTATGCCTTGTTCTGATGAAGAACAGCCATGCTGGCCAAAATGTGTGCCTACCCCCTCGGCATGGGTGACATGTGTTGATAATGACACAGAGCCAGAGCTTACTTCCCACCTGCAAGCAAAGGCAGCACGCACACTAGTCATACAGCCTCCACATGCTGAAAAGCACAAGGCAACTGAGGTTGACACTCTTTCAAGCCCCACTGAGAGAGTGTCAGATCCAGAGAGTCAACCGAAGAACAAGGCTTCAAAAGATAAGTGTTTTGGATTTATTGTTTAATGCTATTCACTCAACTCAATCCCAGGCAAAAGCCATGCTGACAATGCTGTCACTCCATCAGACATAGTTAATGTGGTCGATGTTGACACTAAGTCTGATGGTGGCTTTCTTCAAGACGTTCAAGTTGCCAATGTCGATAGGCCCATCAAAAAGGCACAAGGTGACTGCACGCAAGATATTGAAGCTTTCTTTTCCTTGCTGTACCTGAAGAATGACAAAAAATATAGGGATTGTAACGCTTGCTCGTACATTCTACATATTTCCTTCTTTTTCATTTACTCACAATACTCGAGTAAGCTACAGAAGAAACCGGTTGCCTTTGTTAATGAGGCAACAACATTGCAGCACCACCAGCAAGCGATTCATCCAGTTGAATATCGAAAATGGGCAGCCAACAACAGATTCACTTCAATGCTGCCCAAAGATGCTAAACAGCGTTGTGAGATGGCCCATAAAGCCAGCACGTCCGGAAAATCTGAGCTCAACAGGCAAGGGTCACTCAATACGCATCTGATACCCAAGGAGCAGGTCATCCGATACTCGGATCTGGCCTTGTGGGACGTGCTGATCGACTGGATTATCGACACTGATCAGGTGAGTATCATTGCTTTGATATGTGATCCTACTGATCGTACATATGTAGCCTCTCTCTGCTATGGAACATCCCTCATTCCAGAAGGTACTGCAACTTACCACCCATGCTGGTACGAACAGAATCAACATACCAAGTCACAAAATCAACCACCGCGCTATTATTAGCCGTTTCCAGGAGAACATGAAAAAACTTTGTCAAACGTTTTCAGTGAGTGCTATGAATAACATTACAAGATTTATTAATGATACATACAATAGAGTGAAGCTGTTCAAGGGCGTGTCAACCTGACCTGCGATGCTTGGCAAGCATCGAATGTTGATGCGTACTTCACGGTTACTGCCTCATGGATTGAAGAACGCTCACCATGTGAATGGACCCTTCAAATGGGACTTCTGGGCTTTGTTCAGGTAAACCACGTTCACGATGGAGTTCGCCTCGGACAAGTGCTCTACAAGGTAGCTAAGCGTGCCGGCGTATCACACAAGGGATAGGTTTAGTATTCATTCACACTATACTAACCTATTGTACTAGATTGGCTATGTAACCTGTGACAATGTGGGTAACAACAAGACTATGATGGATGAATTGGGGTGGCTCATTTCCACTGAAATGGGACAGAGGTTTGACGCTCAAAACCATCGATTATGGTACACTGTTCTAATCTTAATGCAACCATTGTCGGTGTCAACTGATTCAACTTATTACAGTTGTATGGCACATGTGATCAACCTTGTCACCCAGGTGTTCATGGGGGCTGTGAGCGCCTCAAAGCACTACGATCCTGCCACACCTGAGGCGGATCTAGTCTTGTTACAATACTTTTCTTCTTCGCTCGCATGTTCTTCCCTTTCGCTCATCACATGTTCCTTTCACCTTTCACTCTTCACTTTGTCACTGTGATCACTCGGATCACACTTCTATTTCACCGGACTCTCTTACCGAGTTGTCGGAACCCCGCTCGGTACTATTCCCATCTACGCATGACTCCAGATAACCCTTCGCCCCAACGCCCTCATGACATCGTTCCTCAGTCATCCTGTATAACTACCCTTCGCCCTTATTCCACCTTCCCCTTTTAGGTTCCTTCCAGTTGTATATAAACCCGCAGTAGCACATCCGATGTCCTTAGCTTTGACCTACCTAGATCTTAGCCAATACACTGTGTTACTCGGAACCCTTGCGCTTCTAAGGTCCTCGTCCTACCTTTGAGTGGACGCTCCCTCGAACCCTTGATCTGGACCGTCGTGCGGATACCTTGTCAACAGTCCACTGCGCCCGGACTTACCTTGAACCCTCGAACCCTTGACCCGGACCATCGTCCGGTTACCTAGTCCATAGTCCGCCACATCCGGACCCCTCCCTTCGAATCCTCACACAGAGTGCGGATACTGGCCCATAAGTCCAGTCCCTTGCCCATTGCCACAGAGTCGCCTCGCCCCCTCGCCCTCCTAGGTCTACGCTCGATCCTACCCGGACCAAGCGTAACAAGTCTCTACTGCTGGTGGAGATGATCGTGACGTGATCGGCATTATTTGCGCCATTACTGTCAAGGTAAGCACAGCTGAATCTGGGCTTTCATCTCATACAATGCTTTACAGGCACGGTTGTCTGCAAAACACAAGGAAATGTTCAAAAGCATCCAAAACCACACCTCTCCATTGCATCTCCTGCTCAACATGAAGGTGTGGTGGTCATCGACATTCGTCATGCTCCATTGTGCACTGGACCTGAAAGAGGTAAGAGGTCTGCACCACCTTGTTCACATCACTAACGAGTTACAGGAGGTGAATACATTTGTAGCACGTCTTGGTGCACAGGAGTGGGACGGTGATAGATGCCACAAAATCTACAAGCTACAGCTAAATGATGCTGAGTGGAATCATGTCCATCAAACTTTGACGCTACTGGCAGTACGTACAACATTATTACCCTCAGCGACAAAGACTTACTACTGCACCCTAAGTATGCCGAGAACACTCAACAAGCATTCTCGAGCGAACACATCCCCACTCTCCACACTGCCCTACCAGCACTTGAAGCACTCCACAAAGTGTGGTCTGCCCATGCAACCAGTAAGAAATATAGCAAGTTTAGTAATGCGCTCAAGGCTGGACTCAAGAAATTATCAATATACTATGACTGTACATCAAGTTCAGATGCTTATATCATTGCTATGAGTGAGTCTTCAATCATGGTTTACTACGTGTCCTTACTGACAATTGCAGTACTTGATCTGAATCAAAAACTCAATTACATTCGTGTGAGTTGGGGTGAAGAACTCTACACTAATGCCATACGTCATGCTGAAGTTATCGTGCGTTGTTAGACTCTATATACGGTTGAATAACAAGCTAATAAACACAAGTATGAGGAATGTTACCGCACCATGCACGACAATGCCAGAAAGACGCCTCAAGCTAAGAGTCAGACACTCCCCAGCATCACATGTCAAAACCTGAAAGTCCGAGCACTCTTGAACGAGCTAATGGATGATGACAACGACAATGAAGGTGAAGGTGACTGGGCAACTACAAATAAGAGCCAGCAATCGGAAGATCCCTCAGGGCCATGGTTGCATGGCTTCCATGAATACCTCAACACGCAGGATGTCCTTGGCAGTCTTTCCATTGTCCAGTGGTGGGGCATCAACTCTGTATGGTATCCGGTCTGGGGGTCACTCACACACGACTTCCTCTCTATAATGTCAAGTTCTGTTTCGTCCGAACGCGCATTCTCATCCGCAGGAATTACAATTAGTAAACGACATAATAGTTTCAAGGCCGATATCATCAAGGCACTTCAATTCCAGAAGTTTGCATCAAGATCCAGGCTCTTGTTTCAACAAGAGTTGTCAGTATTGGTGGAGACCACTCAGGAGGGGCCCGAGGGGGCAGAATCCGATGATGCTGGTGACGATACTGATGATGGCGATCAGTGGGACAGTTGGTAGTTATATTCGTACTGACAGTGTAATGTATAGTGTACTAAACTATGTTACACCTAATGGGCCACGGCTTCAGCATAAGCCCTGGCTCCTGTCGGGCTGGGCCCCCATTAGGGACTTTTAGGGGCTTGAGGCCTGGCCCATGATTTATCAAGGCCCAAGCCCCCCTAAGCCAGGCCCAAGCCGGGGCTTTTAGGTGAAGCCAGGCCAGCACAGCATTACTTGCCTTATCCTAAGCCCTATTTGATATAGGAAGCTTATATGAGATGACACCGGATCTCCATGTCATGAAGTCATATCTGGACCGGATCACAGAACCTATGATATGGATCAACCCAGAGTAGCACCAGAACTCTGTGCTACACATTCCGGTTCATATCTGCATAGCCTCAGATCACCAGGCTATGCTTCTTTCTATATTTAACTCAAATGAGTCATACTGACTCATATTGACTCGTTATCTATGACATCACTCTTCTATTCAGACTTCTTCTGATGTCATAAGACTATTTTTATGTGTGTAGATGATGGTGGTTGGCCATTGGCAGGGCATCAAGTTCAAGATATTGATATGCCTGATGATGACCTATCAGTGGCTGATGAAGACCACACTTTCCCTAGGACTTTGTTTCCTACCAGAATGTTCCATAACAAGGTATGATTGCATACAATGGAATTACAATACTGACTACTGTATATACTCTAGATGTTGCCGGTGGCAAGTACTTCAATGCTGAGTCGCTTTTCAGTTGCATTCCATAGACAGGCAAGTATCAATTATACATGATGCCATCAGAACACTAACAGTACATTCTAGTCAATGAGCACTCCAGCTCATGGTGCGACTCCCTTTGTTGGTCCAGGCATATCAATGATGATACCCTGGCAAGCTGGCAAGGTAAGAGCCCGATCTTGGGACAGCCACTCTACCTTTCATCAATGAACACCCTATGCACCCCCCCCAGATTTTGCCTGAACATCTACAAGGCTTTCCTTGACTTCTCCTGGATCTAGTGACTCTGCCACAAAAAAGCCCACTTTCACCTCCATGCACATCAAAAACAATCTATATGAGAAGCTCAGTAACTTCACCTGGGAGACTGAGAATCACGTGGAGGAAGCAGATGACCAGTACACATGGCGTTATGTTGCCCAATTGAACTATGCTGTTTGGGACAAGGAACTCAAAATGCAGTGCAAGAGGTTGAACTCCAAGAGTACAAATGCCAACCTTGTCCACCACTGTGAACTTGATCTGAGACAAAAGGAGATTGAGCTCAAGCATGTTGAGTAAAGTGTTATTGCTCAAAAGATGGAGATACTACAGCTAGAAATCCAGCTGGAAGCAATGTGGCAGAAGAATATGGCCTTGTAAAGTGGATCGTGCCCATCCCCACCTTCACTTTTGCTCTTGCCCCCACTGCTGCCCTTACCACTGCCCCTGCCACCACCATCTGCTGCTGTCATGCCTGGGCTGCTTCTGCCACCATCATCACTGTTCATTGTATCTTTTTCTCTTTGTTTCTATGTGAACTGAACACTTGTTGTATTTCTAAAATACAGCAGACATTGTTTTCTTATCCAGCTATTCCTAGGTGCACAAATAGTTCTGTCATCAAGTTTGCACAGAATGCCTGTCCTGGCATTCCATCTGCCACATCAATGATGACTGGTGCCATCAGATGGTATGATTCTGCTCTCTCTTATCTAGCCCAGCCCATAGTCTTGTCAATCCCCAACTCCTCCTCAAAGCAGATTATCATATTATGCAAGATTATGCAGCATTGGATTCAATGGATCGCAATCTGCATGTCTTTTTATGTTTGCATAACTAACCGGAATTCATGCAGGGACTGAAACCTTCTCTTTAATGCTGCAAATGCATGCTCTATCTGAACATGAACCTTTTGGGATTTGTGATCAGGACCTGGTCCTAGCCACAAGGCACACACCTTCGGTAAATACTTATTATAAATATTCTTTGGTTGCAACAGCCCAACCGATTGCACTGCCTTAAACGGCACAACACACCATGTTTGGGTTGGATATGCACTATCTGCCCAGATCCAGTGATCAGGGGGGATCATTCTCTCTGGGCCTTGCACAATATATGATCCCAGGAACACATGTGCATCGTGCACACTCCCAGGGTAGCTAAGACTGTAATCAATGATGATTAGGTTATGTGGCATGACAACAAGCTAAGTATCATATCCAATTGAGATCATGGTGAGATGATGAGTGGCCAGGTACATACCTGGCAGTTCAATGAATATGTTGACTTTCTATCATAGAACATTTTGCTATAAAATCCTGGCTTCTGGAACAATGGGATTGTGGACCTGTCAATAGCAAAGATACCATTTTGCCACTCCAGACAGGTTCTTTGCTTTACAAATGTCCAGGAAAGCTCTGCATCCTCCGAGTCAACTGGTGGGATGTTGATGTATTTATTGTGATGTGCAAGGAGTGCAATCATCACATGGTGGGTGCAGTTGATCACTGGTCCAATACTGACCCCTGCCCATTGACTGATGTCCTCTGGTGATATTGTGTTTCCATAGTACCCAGCGCAGTTCAGAAAAATTGTGAGTTGGATCAAGACAGGTAATTGGACTTGATTCAATCCAGAATTAAAAATTTCATGGTCACGAATTACATTGACAATGCAGTCAAATATTGCTGGATCCATGCAAAGCTTTTTGTGAAAGAGATGTGGCTGGAATACAGCAAAGTGCTCAAGGAGATGGATTTGTGGGGCATGCATTAGTGGTATCTCCAATTGATTCAAATATCATGTGTTACGGTCACATCCTAATGTACCTAACATCATCGCTAGTCGACACTAGTTCTCCATCTTTCTCTTATCTTCTTTTATCTTATCTGATTGGATCACATGATGAGATCACTGATCATATCAGATACCCATACTCAAGTCATGTGACCTCTGACTCTAAACACTGAGATGTCACAACTCTCAGAAGACCCATAGATCTTCGATCAGATTTTAAGGATCCAGACAATCCTGATATAGTTATATATGATCTCACAATCATATCCATCCTGTGCAAGGCTATGCCTCACAGCCCTCTTTAATATTCATGCAGTGCATGCTTCCATTCATCACAGCCTCAATGGCTATGTTATGCTTCTCTTCCATTCTGCCACAGCAATGCTATTGCATCATGTATCTCATTACTGCTTCTTCCCTTCCATTCTATGGCTATGCTATTTAATCTCTGTTACACAGGTATTTAACCATATATAGAGAGATATCGTAGATACGATACAAACATATACATACATAGAAAATGTATCTAAGATCAGAGGTCCTAGTCTGATTCACCAGTCTAGTTCTCTTGGAGTTTTCCCCTAAGGCCATAGAGTGGACCCTTGTATGGTTGCCTCTAGCATGGGATTATCTTGAGCTATGATGACTCATCCTTATCCCCTTGGGTTTAATACCTGCTCACCCCTAGTCTTAGTTCTTGGTCTTGAGGACCTATTATCTCTCTGCACTCCCTCCTGGTATTGCTTTAGGGTTGTTTCAGGGCTGCTATCTCTCTTAAATGGTTCTGATAAGGTTTGTCATCATCTGTTGTTATGTCCAAGTCAGCTTGACTTTGAACATCTTCATCAGAGTTGAGAAAGTCAAGCAAAATAAGTGGGATATTGGTGAAGAAGGAGGGATAATTATTGGGTCAAATAGATCACCCCACATATCCCAGTCAATGCTCTTAAAATTGCTATTGCTATTGCTCTTTATGTGCATCAGTGCATTTTTCCTTCTTGCCTCCAAAACATGAAGTGCAATGAGATCCAGTTTATAAAGCAACTCCTGGCAGATAGACAGGCAGAGCATTGGGCGAGTTTTGGAGTGTGTGAGATGGGTATGGGCAGTGGAATAGTAGAGATTATCCTGATCCTTCAATTAATCATTTTTTTGAACTTGTCAAATAGAGCACGACAGTCTCAAACTTCTTGTGAAGTGTTTCATGTGACTTTGCATGCTCAGCTGGCAGTATCTTAGCACAATCAGAACTATCTGGGTTTTAATTTCAACTCAAAAGCAGGCCATCCACACAACTACTTCAGAGTCTTTTCAGAGCCTTTCAGAGCAACTCTGAAGCTCATAATAGCCATCGTGAATACCATTAATAGCATGCTCTTGAAGTGTGTAGTGGATCTCATTTAACTTCCAAAGGACTAACAAAACTACACCAGGATTGAGCAAGCTCTTGTTGCAGCCATGAGTATGGGACTTCAACATCCTCAAGAATTTGTCAATCAATATGATTCTAAGCAGCTGATTGTGTTCATCAATCTTCACACCAGCAGCTTTGCAGCTCAGGTATTTGAAGACATTTATGATCATGTCCAAGTCAAGTGTGCAGCATTGTGACAACAGTGGGGGTGGTATTTGGAGGATTGGAATACTCATGTAAGTAATACCTTTCATGGTCATCATGATGTGGTTCACAGCCCTGGAAAGCAGATGATCAGAACTGTATAGACAGAATCAGTCCAAGTGATGTGAAGTGGAATACATTAGCAAAATAGAGTGTTCCTTACTTATCCTTATCCATACTTGTTGTCCTTGTCACACCAGAACTAAGGGTGAAATGTGAGGTAAGTAGTT
>QFEI01000167.1:11500-34159 GCA_003316145.1 Neoboletus magnificus | reverse complement strand
GCACAGGAAGATGGCGTTCTAATTGGGTACAACCTAGTTGTCAGGAACGATGGCAGAATCCGTTACATTGCGTCATTCTTTGCCCTTACAACCCGACTACATTTCTCAATAAAGAAATCTCAGTTTCAGTGATGTAACGTCGTGTTTACTGAGAAAAATGGCATGATATATATTCATGGTGAAATAGACAAAAAAAGAGGTTTTGTGGTAGATACTGGAAGCGGATGAAATCACAATGCTCATAAGCAGTCAGTAATGACTAGTCAGTGTACACGATCGAAGCTGGACTTCTGTCATTTCTTCGGGTCAGCGAAATATACCATTCGCATTGACTGCCCAGTTCTCACCTCTCTTCCACACCCTGAACGTTATGTGAGTGACACAGTTTACTCGACACTGGCATAATTTTAAGGCGAACCTTGTGCATCCAACTTATCTGCGCTTTTAACTCTGTGAGGCCGAACAGCAGAATCACGTCGAAATCCAGGCGATAATAATCCCACCCTCCAGGAGATTTCCTTCGGCGCAAAGAGTGGACAAGCTGAGAGGTGTCACCAATTACCTTACACATTGTGGTAAAGCATCCTTGCATTTGACACCGCTCCTCAGTGATGCATATCGGTCAAATTGTTACTAGACTAACCGGGCTCCATATCGACCCAGAGAGGATCAACGAGGTCCCCTCTGTATGCGAGAATCGTCTCATTCACCTTCATCAATTTAGAACGCGAGGTTCGTTCTTTGCAAAACGAATATCGGAATTCTTGCTGCTCCGAAACTTGAATTCCCTATTGTAGACTAAACGAATCGTTGACATGGAGCGACAATCAGTACAAACCTTTGTCAGTATTGATTGGAACGCGTGAGGTAACATCATCCTCCCCGATGCCGCCATGAGTTGTGTGTGTTCTCTCTCTCGGTGGTCAGGAAGAGACGGATCATATGATGTGCGACATTTTATACCATACGTGTACTTTGATGTTCGCGAAATGACATGTGGGTCAATGTAGGAAGACACAGCGCCATCTGCGACAGCCTTGTTGCTGAAGAGCTGATGAGCACACAACCCAATCACGTTGCCACGACACATACACATGAGTTGAAGGTCTGCACAAGTGGACATCTGAAAATGCCGAATGTTGCTGAAGACGGCGGAATAAGAAATCACTGGCGGCATAACCACCAACCAGGAAGGCATGCTGCAGAGCACTATCAAGGTGCGCAGATAACCCAATGTCAAATCCAGCCTCACCTTGATTTGGATCTGTAGCCTCGTTGCTGCTCTTCGCTGCTCCTTGAAGGCATCCGCAATCGCCGCCACAGAAGGTTCAAAGAATGTTGCAACATCTTCTCTGTACAATTGTTCAAAGGTCAGCGCTATGGATTCAATATAAGAAACAGCTTACCCAGCCAACTTGAGCTGGCCAGAGCGAATATCATACTGAAGATCTTTGTCGCGTACGGTTCCGAACTTGATGTATTGTGGATCGCCAGCGTCGCGAAACCTCAGTTTCGTAGTCTTATCAAAAATATCTTTCATCTGCTGGACAATGTCGGGTGACCCGAATCGTGAATTAGCAAGCTTGGCTGTGGCAGAATGTAATGTTACAAGGGCCCTCGGAATAACGGGAAACACATACCCTTGAGAAATGTGTGAGCCCTTTGCGTGACGAAAACAGACCCTTGCAGACGACCTATGGGAAAAACAAATTAGATAAAAACACTTGGATGCGTCACAAAAGCTGTTACATTCCGCAGGGGCAATTTCCTTGAATTCTCTGGGAGGCGATAGCTTGATGGAGTAGGCACTCAGGTCGATAGTACCACCCCCAGCATCGATAATGACGATGCCTTGATGTTCCAACTCCTCGACCTCCTCTTCAGACTCATCGGAACTAATAATGGGGACCGTAGAGAGTGACTCTGATGCCAACACGTGGGTGACACAGAACTGGAGGCTGGCCTCCCCCTCCGTCAGTAGATGGATTCGATCCGCATGCTCATCTCCGCTAGGAATCAGCCCTGCTATCACAGCGGCACGGCGAATCTGCTGCTGCTGTAACCCTTCCCATCCATTCGGATGGGTAAGGATGAACTCAATGTTGCCCTCCATAGACGTCCACATGGAAGCACCACTAGCGTGGGACTCGATGATATAGTTGCGAGCGCAACTGAAGAGATACCGCATAAAATCACCGAGAACCTGGACAGCACTTTTACCCTCAGGAAGGGGTGGGATATCTTCGTCCTTGATGTGAGACGATGACAGATACCTTGCTCGCAAGTGAAGCTTCCACCTAGAAGCGTGTCTGTAAACAAAGGAGCAACAAAGACACATCTCTTCACTGGGCTCACCATTCGAGCTTGACCCAATTCTCTTCTTCTGCTTGGTCAATGATGTGTTGCTGCAGCGCCTCGGCGCCAACAGCTCTCACGGCACCTTCACGGTCATAGTACAAGATGGACGGTATCTTATTATCACCTCCGACATGTTCCTGGGCAGGATATCTGAATGAACTGCGGGTCAGTGCCACCCGATTCCCCGGAGAGTTTCCCTTACCTCGAGACCCCAAGGATCTTTGGAATCTCTCCAGGATCGAGTATGCAATAGGAGACCCCGCTGTACGTTGTACCAACGTCGAAAGCAAGGACTAACTTGCGAGAAAGGCCACGGTATGGCTCGCGGGTAGGCATGTTGTGAGGTCAGGTCGTTGTGCGGGTTGAGAAAACCTGAAAGCTGGGAGGCTGCGCAGGTACCCAGGTTGAAACTAAAGCCACCATAGACGAGCACGAGACAGGAACCGTGGCTGCCATGCATTAACGGACAGGATAATACAACCAGTGTGTAGTTTTGCACAAACAGCAGCAGGTGATCGAGTCTAAGGGGAAGTTTGATGTAACATCATGAGGAGCACCTTAACGGGATGGCCGATGATCCCGCGGCCATTTAGCGCATTCACCATCACGTACCACTTGTCGCCCACACCTTATCTTCTGGTTCCACTCAGCTGAGCCCAGGCCCACGAGTGATTCATAGTGTGGTGGTGTAAGGAATCATCAGAGTCAAAATCCGGTTATAGTAACTTGATTAGTAGGATCACTATCATGATAATCTTGCGGCGTCTCACGGCAGAGTTAGCACTTACTGAGAAATGGCACGATCATATAGATCCACGGCGAAATCGACAAAACAGATGATTTTGTGGTACACAGATACTCGAAGGAGACGAAGTCACATTGCTCATACGTAGTCAGTAATGATTAGTCGGTGTACACGATCGAAGCAGGACCTCTGTCCATATCCCCGGGTCAGCAAATCTTACCATCTGTGTTGGCTGCATAATTATATCTCACCTCTTCTCTACACCCTGAGCGCTATGTGAGCAACACAGTTTGCCCGACACTGGTACAACGACAAGACGAACCTCGCGCATCCAACTTATCTGTGCCTTCAACCCTGTGGGGCCAAAGAGCAGGACTACGTCGTAATCAAGGCAATAATAGTCCTGCCCCCTACGGGATTTTTGCGGAGCCAGAGAGCGGGCAACCTCAGAGGTATCAGCAATCACGTCGCACATCGTGATGAAGTGTGCTTGTGTTTGAGACCACCCGTCAGTGATGCGTACTGGCTACTTCATCGCCAGACTCACCAGGTTCATCATCCACCCATCGGGACTGAGAGCGGTTTCCTCTGTATGCGATAATAGTCTCCTTTACCTTGGTCAATTTAGAGCGCGAGCTTTGCTCTTCGGAAAATGATTGTCGGAATTCTTGCTGCTCCGAAACTTGAGCTCCCTATCATAAATAAACAACGAGTTGGCATGAGTTAATGGCAGTGACAGACCTTCCTCAATATTGGGCGAAACGCATTTGGTAACACCACGGACCCCGATGGATCGATGAATCGCGTGTGTTGTCTCTTTTTGTGATCAGCAAAATACGGAACATACGATGTAGTACATTCTACACCATACGTGTACCTCGATGTTCGCGAAGTAATAATTGGGTCAATGTAGGATGACACAGCGCCATCTGCGACAGCATTGTTGCTGAAAGAGCTGATGAGTACACACAGAATCCATTCACATTGCCGCGATACATACACACGACTCGAAGGTCTGCATAAGTTGACATCCGAAAATGCTGGATGCTGCTGAAGACGGTGAAATAAGAAGTCACTGGCAGCATAACCGCCAACTAGGAAAGCATGCTGTAGAGTACCATCACCCTGTGGAGGGAACATAATGTCAAATTCAGCCCCACCTTGATTTGGATCCGCTGCTTCATTGCTGCTTGTTGCTGCTCCTCGAAGGCATCCACAATCGCATTCACGGAAGGTTCAAAGAATTTTGCGACGACTTCTCTATACGAGGGTCAGTGCTGTGCATTCAATACAAGAAACGCCATACCCAGCCAACTTGAGCTTGCCAGTGCGAATATCACACCGAGGATCTTTGTCACGTACAGTCCCGAACCCGATGTATTGCGGACCGTCAGCATCACGAAACCTCAATTTTGTAGTCTTATCAAATTCCTCTTTCATCTGCTGGACGATATTAGGTGACCCGTATCGTGAATTAGCAAGCTTGACTGTGGCAGGGTATCATGTTACAGGGATTTTCGGAATAACGGGTGGCACATACTCTTGAGAAATGCGTGGGCTCTTTGTGTGACGAAAACAGATCCTTGCAGACCTATGGGACAACGAATTAGACCAAAAAAATGAATCTATTACAAATGTTGTCACATGCGGCAGGTGCAATCTCCTTGAATTCTCTAGGAGGCGATAGCTTGATGGAGTAGGCACTTAAGTCGATAGTACCACCTCCAGCATCAATAACGACAACGCCGTGATCTTCCAACACCCCCTCCACCTCCTCTTCAGGCTCGCCGGAACTAACAATGGGCAGTTTGGATAGCGAGTCCGAGGCCAGCATCTGGGTGATGCAGAAATGAAGGCTTGCCTCTCCCTCCGTCAGTAGATGAATCCGACTCGCATGCTTGTATCCGCCAGGTATCAACCCTGCAATCACAGCGGCACGGCGAATTTGCTGCTGTTGTAGCCCTTCCCATCCATTCGGATGGGTGAGGACAAACTCGATGTTACCTTTCACCGACTTCCACATAGAACCACCACCAGCATGAGACTTGATGATGTAGTTGCGAGCGCAACTGAAGAGATACCGCATAAAGTCGCCGAGAACCTGGACAGCACTTTTACCCTCAGGAAGGGGTGGGATGTCTTCGTCCTTGATGTGAGATGATGACAGATGCTTTGCTCGCAAGTGAAGCTTCCACCTAGAAGCGTGTCTGTAAACAAAGGAGCGACAAAGACCTTCGCTGAGCTCACCATTCGAGCTTGATCCAATCCTCTTTTCCTGCTTGGTCAATGATGTGTTGCTGCAGCGCCTCGGCGCCAACAGCTCTCACGGCACCTTCACGGTCATAGTACAAGATGGACGGTATCTTGTTATCACCTCCGACGTGTTCCTGGGCGGGATATCTGAATGAACCGCGGGTCAGTGCCACTCAATTCCCCGCAGAGTTTCCCTTACCTCGAGACTCCAAGGATCTTTGGAATCTCTCCAGGATCGAGTATGCAATAGGAGACCCCGCTGTAGGTCGTACCAACGTCGAAAGCAAGGACTAACTTGCGAGAAAGGTCACGGTATGGCTCACGAGAGGGCATATCATGGACTCCCTGGCAGGTCGCTATGCGAGTGGAGATATCTGAAAGTCAGGAGGCCCAAGAGTGCCCTTAAAGGGGCGGCCAAGTCACTACCACAGATGAACACGAGACAGAAACCCTGACTGCAATGCGTCAGCAGATAAGAAAATGAAATCAGCACTTGCATTCTAGGTGATTATCGATTAAGTTCAAGGGCGTTTGATGCAACGAGGAACACCTTAATTGGATGGTCGAAGATTCCACTGCCATTTAGTACATTCACCACCACCGTGTACCACTGCCGTTGGTTCAACCTCCACCTTCTTATCCCCCGGCTTCACCAAGCCATGGCGGCCTAGCCTCGGACCCACGGAGTGGCCCATAGTACAATGTATATCGACTGTGGGCCCCAGACGCCATATTTTTGGATGTGCCGCAGCCACCGCGGCATGTCACTGCTTCTCCGCCTACCACGGACGGTGTGACGGAGTTGTCATTTTGACGTACCAACCGATATGCCTCGTGGGGAGACTCGAGGTGGTTCGAACTTCAATTTCAAGCTTCGAGATTACAAGAAGGTTCGAGTCCGAAAGCCTGCTACTGCCTGGCCCTACTACGGCCGGCAGCGCCCGAGTCCCGGCCCGCTAGTCTCCGTGAGCCGAGGTTCCAAGAGGCTCGTTTCCTCCTCTTATACCATGACTCAATACCGCATGCCAGTCATAAATGATACACAAAAATCGAGAAAGGAGCACGGTACATAAATAAATTCTCTCAAGTAGTCTGCATGGTTTTCAGACACAACACTATTTCACCATACTGGCTCCAGATCACGGCGATCGCTTCAAACACACGGTGTCCTCGTACACCACCGATGCAGGGCTCCTACAAATGCCAGAAAGGGCTCTGAGGCCTCCGACAAAATTCACGATCCAGCGTTCACTCACCTGACTTCCACGCCCTAGAGGGAACAGACGAGCACCCGATTAGTGCAAATAAGGTTGACAGGTCCATGTAGAGACGTACACTGTCGATCCAACTAATCTGCGCCTTGAGCTCTGTTAGCCCAAATAGTAGCACGACGTAGAACAGGATGGAATAGTAAGCTCCCCCGCCATCAGGAAGGTGATGAGGCTGCATGCTCCGAACAAGCTTTGACGTGTCCGCACGCACGGAACACAACGTTGTGTAAGCATCTGTCGCAAACAAAACAGTAAGCGACATCAGACTATGACCGGGTGTGCTGCAGACGTACCGCGCTCTGCATCCACCCAGGTAGGATCCAAGAGTCTACCTCTGTACGCTACGATATCTACATGGATACCACCACACTGGGAAAGGTCAAACTCTTCAATGATAAAGGGTTTCTTGAACTCTTGTGCTTCAGACACCTCTGTACCCTTTGCGGATCTGTCAGCGAGAGCTTCACGTAGTAGGGAGGGATAACTTGCCTTCTTGAGAATGGACTCGAAGGCATGGGGTACTTCTAGATAACCAGTCACGCCTTCAAACGCACCGTCTCTCCTTGCAACGTGCTCGGGGTCGTGTTCATTGTACAGCGCATTGCACTCGGTTCCATAGGTGAATCTTGCGGCCCGAGACGAGACGAGATGGTCGATAAAGGATGAGACGGCCCCGTCTGCCACAGCTTTGTTGCTAACGGTAATCCTTAGAAGGTATGATACATGTATTCACAAGGAGACTTACACGTGTTGACGAGGGCGATAAAAGGTGATGTCAAGAGTACTCATGTGCTCCATGAGTTTGGCATAGAGCCAATCACTCGCCGCGAAGCCACCGACTAGAAACACACCCTACCCACAGCGATGAGCATATCACCCGGAATGATATAGGTCTTGAACTTACGGTGATTGACATCGAGGCAGCTGACCGCTGTTGCTCAAAAGCTGCAACAATCTCTTGAACGGAAGGTTCGAAGAGCTGGGCTACATCCTGCCTAAACTTTCGATGAGATGAGATGCCTTGTACGTGACAATGCTTACCCAGGTAGCTTAAGTTGCCCAGATCGAATATCATACTCGGGATCTTTGTCCCGCACACTACCAAACCTGATGTATTGCGGTTCTTCCGCGTCCCGGAACCTCACTTTAGTAGTCTTATCAAAGATCTCAGTCATATTATACAAATTCTCCTCGCTTCCATATCGTGAATTAGCGAGCTTAGCTATGGGAGGGCGTATCAGAAAGAGTGTCTCAATAGCAACGCAACTGACCCCTCAAGAAAGTATGGGCGCGATACGTGATGAAAACGGATCCCTGAAGTCGACCTATTTCGAAGTTTCTCGATCAATCGTAGTACCCAGATATACTATGAACCCACACTCAGTAGGTGCGATTTCCTTGAACGACGTGGGAGAAAGCATCGTAGAGTATGCGGACAGGTCAACAGTTCCACCTCCAGCGTCGATAACGATGACACCTTGACGCTCCGGCTGTGATTCTTGTTCCATCTCCTCCAGCTCGCTCGAGCATAACATAGGCGTTGCGTCAAACATATCTGATGTCAGCATATTGGTAACACAAAAATGAAGACTTGCTTCCCCCTCTGTGAGAAGATGGATCCGCGACTGGCCCTCCTCCCCTGGAGAAACGAGCCCGCCAAGCTCAGCAGCATGTCGGATTTGCTGTTGCTGTGGACCTTCCCATCCATTTGGGTGCGTTAGAACGAACTCGATATCGTTCTCAAGCGACTCCCAAAGACAAGTGTGGGCTTCTGTGATATACGCCTTGGAGCACTTGAACAAGTAACCCATGAAGTCCCCCAACACCTGTACGGCCGTCTTTCCCTCAGGAAGGGCAGGAATATCGGCATCCGTAAAGTGGGATGCCTCAAGGTGTTTTGCGCGGAGGTAGAGCTTCCACCTGGAACACGTCGAATCTCAATAGTAATGCTGCACTTTACAAATTTCCTCACCATTCGAGTCTCGTCCACCGCTCGCTTTTAGCTAGTTCAATGACATCCTTCTGTTGGGTTTCTGCACCGGCTGCGCGAAGCGAACCCGTCTTGTCGTAATACATAAGGGATGGTATCTTGCTGTCTCCACCAATACTTTCTTGCCCCGGGAATCTGTCTATGATATCAGAATCCTATCATTGACACAGAAAAAAAAAGTCATCACCCACTTTGATACTCCGTGTATTTCCGGAATCTCGCCTGGATCGAGTATGCAGTAGGAAATCCCGCTGAAAGTGGTGCCGACATCGAATGCCAACACCAACTTGCGGGACAGGCCCGCGTACGGTTCTCGTGCAAACATAATGTTCACTGGTGCAAGCGAGTGGGACTACGTGAGTTAGCGTGGAGATGTCGAGCTTAAAATTTGGCGAGCATGCGTCCCCCCTCGATCCGCGTCGTACCAAGTGTGGGCAAACAACCACCCATATAGGATAGTCAAAGTGTTTATGAGCGCCAATGTAACCCTGAAGCGGGCAGGCATAGAGTTTGGTGGCCTAGAGATAAGAGTGAGGAACATCAGGTAAGTTCACTATGAATGCACCCTGTAACGTGTAGCGGGCTGCGCACGGCGATCACGACCTTGGGGCTGCATGCATCATGGGCCACTTACGGACATCAGGCCCTACTATATCAAGGATTGATATGTGTGGCCGTCACCAATACTTATCCCTAGCACGAGGTTTGTTCACGTTCCCCGCGCTCGATAGTATCAATGGGGTAACCGCCACGGTCAACACGAGTAACGTGGAAAACGCACTCTACCAGCATTTCAGAAGATGGGTGGCGTAGTATGAAATAGATTCAAGCCACATTAAGTGGCTATGCTTGGGCGATTGGTTGAGATCCTCAGGCATGGTCTAGTAGGGAAGTCGGCAGTTCAAGGCTGTTCGAATGTTCAACCTTCGGTTCTCGTTCGTCTTCAACACACCACTTCCTCCGAAAAGTTTGAAAGCGCGTATCATCGACCCAGAACCCATGGCGGCTCCGATCTAATCATCCCAGAATGTTTTCGAACAAAAGTCGGCCTGAATGCCATGGTTGTAGCTGGAAAGAAGGGTGAGAACTTTGTCATTCCCATTGTCTCTGCTACATCACTATCAACCCTTGGGCATGTCCGACACAATGCCGACTTCATTTCCGAGCCCGCCGAATCAGACGATGGGACAAACTTACGACTCTTACCCTGGCAGTCTCTCATATTTACGGCCGCAGCGGGCTTCTTACAAAAAGTTACATCACAATTCATTCCTTTTCAACAACAATCCCCCTTCCCAATCATAGGCCATATTACAATATCGGCAGGCGAGCAATTTTATATCCCAACCGAAACCCCATCAAGCAATATCATCGTACACCAACACTGCTGGAGTTCTTTCGCAAACTCTCGTCAGCTGTGTCCAAACTAGACATCACCCGACAGAAACTTACCGGACTTCGGCCCCCTTGTATGATCGTAGAAGTGAGTCAAAGGATTCCAGGATTCATAGAAGAAGAAAAAACTCACGTTTTCCATCCAGCTCACCTGCGCAGTCAGCTCTGTCAGTCCGAACAATAATATGACTTTGATTTCCAATGCGTAGTACAACGACCCATCTGCGGATCTTCTCGGAGAAAGTGACTTGGCTAACTTGGTCGTGTCCGCACGCACAGTGCACAACGTCGAGAATTGATCTGCGACATGCCCAGTCAAACCACGTGTATGAACTGCGTGGGTTACGCACCTCGTTCGTTGTCTATCCATATCGGCTGGTCCAGGGGTCCCCTATAGGACGTTATGGCAACATCCAGGGTGTTACATGCCACCTGAGACGACCGACGAACAGCGAAGGTCTCTTGGAATTCTTGTTCCTCGGCAACACGTGTACCCTTGCATATCTCGCATCAGCACGAGAAGTGGTGAAGCTTCTATCCCGTCAGCTTACCCTCGTCAGGATAGAAGCAAAGGCGTTCGGAAGGGCAAGTTGCCCGGAAGGTCCGCGGTAGATGCTTTTCTGTTTCGCACGATGCTCACCGTCGAATTGGTTATACGGTATGCTGCACTCGGTACCATAGGTTAACTTGGCCACCCTGGAAGAGACAAGGTGGTCGATGTGATAGGATATTGCACCGTCTGCCACAGCTTTGTTCCTGATGTGGGTGAGCTCGTCGTCTATGATCATCTTAGAGAACGTACACGTGACTATCAGGTCGGCAGAGGCTGATGTTCAGGGGCTCGAAATATTTTCGGAGACTTGAGAACAACCACTCGCTCGCGGCAAAACCCCCTACCAGGAAGACGGACTTGATGGGGGTCAAAGGAGAGCGGAGTAAACCACAAAGTTCGTCTTACTGTGATAGGGATCGAAGATGCCTGTTGTTGCTTCCTAAAAGCATCAATGATCTCTCTGATAGATGGTTCGAAAAGGTCTGCGACAATCTTTCTAGAGCGACATCAGCATCCAGCCGTTTTAGAGAGTGCGAATTTACCCCGAGAGCCGAAGCTGGCCTGAACGAACGTCATACTGTGGATCTTTGTCACGGACAGTACCAAACTTTATGTATTGGGGATCCTCGGCGTTGCGGAGACGAAGTTTGGTCGTCTTGTCAAAAATGTCTGTCATCTGTTTTAATATTTCCGGATTGCAATACTTTGAGCCCTCCAGCCTCCCTGTGAACATCATAAGACGTCAACATATCAGTAAACTTGTATTGGAACCTACTTCTGAGTAGGACGGCAGCCCTCCGCGTGACCAATACGGATCCTTGTAAGCGACCTAGTGGTTGCTGAATTAGATGATACCACCGTCATGTCTGCGTGCTCACATTCAGCAGGTGCAATCTCTTCGAACGACGCCGGGGACAACCTCATTGAATACGCGCTCAAATCAATCGTTCCTCCTCCAGCATCAATAACGACAACGCCCTGCTGACGCGGTTGCTCTTCTTCTTGTCCAGGATGCTCAGGAGAGATGATAGGCATCTTCGACAGCTTCTCGGACGCCAGGATGTGCGATACGCAAAAGTGCAAGCTCGCTTCTCCCTCCGTCAGCAAATGAACTCGATCCTGGCTCTCGGGCGAACTAGAAACGAGACCCGCCAGTGTGGCAGCGCGTCGAATCTGTTTCTGTTGTGGTCCTTCCCACCCATTCGGATGGGTGAGCACGTACTGGATGTGGTTCTCCACCGACTTCCAGAGGTTGACGCCATGCGAGTCCTCGATGTACTTCTGCGTGCAACAGAACAAGTAACGCATGAAATCCGCCAATACATCGACAGCCGATTTTCCAAACGGAATCGGAGGCAGGTCATCGTCGGCGATATGGGAAGCAGCCAGATGCTTTGCGCGCAGATGTAACTTCCACCTAGACACGTTATCAGTATCGCATCCAGTCGCAGGAATGGTAGGACATTGAATACGCACCACTCGAGCTTGACCCATTGCTCGTCCTCGGCTTGTTCGATGATATGATCCTGCAACGCCTCCGCACCAAAGGCGCGAGGAGTGCCATGCTGATCATAATACACGATAGACGGTATCTTGCAATCGCCGCCTACATGCTCCTGTGCCGGATACCTTTACGCATAACCTCAGTCACTCCGGTCAAGCGCAGACGTGATCCGGCACGAGGAAGACGAACCTCGTCACCCCTTGTATCTTTGGGACTTCGCCGGGATCCAGAATGGTATATGACACACCGCTGTACGTTGTGCCGACGTCGAACGCAACAACGAGCCCACGTGAACGGCCCTGGTAAGGTTTTCGGGAGAGCATCACTCGAAGAATTGGATAATGAGCTCAGGGGACGGTTAGGGTTGTGACGTAAACTTGTTCGCTGATGTCGCTATTGAGACGGATAATCCACTTATGATGGCTCGGGCAGACGTGAGTGGACCACGTCCCACAACGGCCTTTTATCTGGGCTCAACGCGTTGCAGCGCATGTTCACGACGGCATTCATTATCGTCAGAACCAAACGTGACTGCCCTCGATCGTCTAGTGGAGTTGCCCTATCAGCAGCGCGGTGATTGATGTGAGGATGATATTTTACGCCAGGTGCTCACCTCGACTTGACAACGGACCCACAGTGCCCACCAACGAAATGAAATACGCGAGGCACATCGTTCCCGAACTCCCCAAGACAACGCCGACACAACGTGTTTGAGTCAGTTTTACGAGGCGTGTTACAGTCCGTTCCCAGGAGGAAGATGCGGCCTCCTGACAAGGGTGAGTGGCCGCCCACATTCCGGAGTCACACACACGAGGCATATCAAACACACGCCTCCATAGCACCCCCGTCACATGGTTGCACCAAACAATCGAAGCGCCTTCAAATGGCCGACAATCGCTAGTACCACTTCGTTGGGAGCCTGAACAAGCCAGGTAACGCGATGAACTTGTCGACTTTCGCATTCACGCCATCTAAATACTGGGTCTTTCCTATCGCATTCGCGGGTCTACCTTGGGTCTTCTGGCGCTTCGTACCCATGGGCTGGAATCATCGTATCAACCTTTTCTTCACAGGCGGGAGGTCGTTGAGGGAGGAGGAGGAGAGGGAAAAGGCGCGAGAGGAGAGGGTAAGGAAACTCGAGGAGTCGGTGAAGGAGGCTGCGGAAGGAAACCGAAAGCTAAAAGAGGAAGTCACCCAGCTCAAGGCATCCCTCCAGAAAGCCGATGATGAATCCACCACCCTCTCGAAGTCGCTGAAGCGAGAGAAGGAGGACAAGGCAGCGGCGCAACAGGCCCTGGGTCGAGAGGAGGATGAAAAGAGTAAAGCACTTTTGCAGAACCAGCGACTGACGGGAGAGCTTGGCGGCGTCAGGCGTCAGCTAGAGAGCAAGGATATTGAGCTCAAGAACCTCCGGAACGAGCTCCAACACTCGCAGACGAAGCATGACGAACTCACCACTCTCCTCGAGGCTCGTAGCCGTGAATTGAAGGCTGCTCAGGTTTACCTCACGAAGGCCGATACGCTCTCTGGTGCTGAAGTTATTGCTCTGGTCGAGGCTCTCAACACCGAAATCCTGCAGACCGCCGCTTTCATCTCTGATTCCTACGACTTTGCACGCCAACCGGCATTCGCAGACGAGATAAAGGAGGCCAGCGGCAGGATAGGCGAGCTCATGGGTCCCAATCTGACACAGCTGCTCAGTACCGTGTTGCATAGCGAGGACCCGCTCCTCGTGCAAATTGCGCTGCAGGGTGCGACAGTCGAGTTTTCGCGCTGGATTATCATGACTTGGGACTTTGACGGCCTTCAAGCCGAGCAACCGCTTGCAGAGATCTACAACGACATCCGCGAAACAGGTGAATTCCGTCTCTTCGGCGCGCTACTTACACTGACGACCCCATAGAAACGCAGGCAGTGGGCGGTCGTTGGCGTGCCTTGACACGTGCACACGCGCAGAAGGTAGCCCTGCAGGAAGGTGACCTCCACGCGACGATGGTCGCCCACATCTCCGACACGCTCGTCATCATCATCGTCGCCGCAGGATGCACGAAGAGCTACGAAGAAGCCTATCGCACGTTCGCGCAAAAGTTTGGTGAACGCATCTCCAACATTGTTAAGATGGCGTCGCGGTTGAACAAGGCGATGGGCGAGGAGGTTACGTCAGCTGACCTGTGGCCCATCAACACGACATCGGGTGAAGGGTTCGACAAAGCTACCATGGACAATTTCGAGTCACTCGGGGACGACTTGGAAGGGAAACCTATCCTGTGCACGACCGCACTAGGTCTACAGAGGTCAGAGAAAGTAGTGCGGGGGGACGCAGTCGAATTCAAGACCACGACGCTCTTGAAACCCAAGGTAGCGATTGAATCGCTAGCTGACGCTCTGGAGCGAGATGAAGCATGATCTTCACGGATGGAGGACGATGTTTTTACCTATCGCATCACTTTATTATATTTACCAACGCTTTGTCAATGCTTTGCTTTTGCTGATCGATAAATTATCTGTTGTAATCCACGACGATGTCAATTTATAATAGAAGCGATGGCTAGCAATGAATTATGAGGTAACGACTGCAAAGTCCGTGCTCAGCCTATGAAATCTGACGAGCTGATCAGTACATATGCAAAGATTCGGGGATGAGACACACTAAGAGCTAGTAGGGGTATCCACTGTAGGGGTATCATCACCAGCGCCTTCCTTGTCAGAAGCAGGAACGGTCTTCTCCCACTCTTTCAGCGCAACTTCGAAAGACTCCCAAACGGATTGACCGAGGTGCACACCGCCTAGCTCTCTATCGTCTGGCATCAGTCCGTCTTTCTGGTCTTCACCTCCCGAAGGTGTGCCGTCGGGTGTGGGTATTCGTACATGAACTACTGCACATTCTCGGTACAAGGCTCCGGCCTTCAAAACCTCCTCTGGTAGATTCTCAGCGGAAGTTATAGTAGCGGGAGCTTGCGAGCTCTTGAATGGCGTTGGAAGGAAGAGCACATGCAGTATCGACTGAACTGTAGCCGTCTGTGATTTGCTCAACAGTCTCAGAAGTGGCTGCGCGATGAAATAGCTGAGATAAACTGTTAATATCGGCGCGAAAACAAGCCAAGAGATACTTACAGGACTATCCCGAGAATGGAACGGCGCGCTTGGGTGTTATTCGCCTTCAGAAGGGTGGCGATGGTATCCGCGCGACTAACTCCGGGACAGACAGAGACAGCGACTATATTTGACTTTTGAACCTTTTCGCTCACTACACGGACAGTCGTCTCGTCTGTTTTAGGCACCTGGCCACCGGACGGAAGGGCATCTAGCACGCGCTGCAGGTGACGCATGAAGATGATCGTCTCAAGAGACCTCCGGCCTTCTTGTTTGAATAGCGGAGCAGTTGGCGAAAGTACATCTGTTACTGAATACGTCATAGCTGCGGCTGCATAGAAAGGGTTGACAACGTTGATAACGCGGATATCACGTTCAATTGGGGCGACGAGCAGGACGGGGAGCAGCAATGTAATCATCAAAAATGTGGCCAACGAGGCCGCTCGTCGACGTTTTGCAAGCTCTGTGGGGTCGTCAGAGGCCAGGAGTGAGCCTATCGGTTCGTATTCGTGTGCAAAGACGACGGCGTCCAAGCGGGTCTCCTTTCCCGTGATGAACCCAGTACAGAACGAGCGGACGGAAGCGGACGAAGCTAGGTCGCATTCTTCTGCGTAAACGTTGTCGTTCTTGGTTGTAGAGCGGAGGAGTTCGATGAGAATCTCCACTTCGGGATGGTCAATTGGTTTTGGAGACAGGGCAATGACATGTGCGCCTCGTTGGGCCAAATCTTGAATCAGTGTCAACCCGAGTGGGGTGAAGCCCCCCTGTGAAACGAGCATGAAAACACTGTGGAGAAAAGGGTGGCCGAACGACTCACCGTAACGAGGACTACACGCGCATGCATGTCGCGCTCCCGGTTTGTCGTACGTCCTTGTGCAAAGGCGTGAACGACGACGATCGCGAGAATGGATACAAAGGCATGCACATAATACGATGAGGGCAACAAGGCATTGACCACGGTCCCGAGTACTTTGAGGACCATGGTGGCTACGGTTTGCGATTCGTGAAGACAACCAGAAGACGCTCTCGAGTGTCTTCCCTGCCAAAAACCAGATCTATAACAATGACGAGCACACGAGGACTGGCGGTGACGAACAAGGTGCGAGAGTGTCGCGGAGTTGGCAGGGCTGATCGCTTGCGTCTACGATAGTCCACCGTCGTCCACGTCGTCCATGTCGCTCAAAGTCCCAAAAGCCAACAACGTCCAGCTCTTCAAGGAGGGCTACAAAGTACGATGGGCCCGGCCATGCACACAGATCGCTGCACCAACTGACCGATCGACGCCTCTCGCGTTTTTTAGCATCTCCAAGGGCTCGAGGACGCTGTTCTGCGCAACATCCAGGCCGTCTCGGAGCTATCAGATCTCGTACGGACAAGTTTCGGGCCAAATGGTGCGTCGCACGATAGCGCTCGCCATCCATTCCACTGAAATCGCGTCAAAGGTCGCAATAAACTCTTGATCAACCACCTGGGTCGATTGTTCGTCACGTCCGATGCTGCAACCATCATCAGAGAGGTCGAAGTCGTACATCCAGCTGCAAAACTGCTTGTCATGGCATCGCAAGCCCAGGAATCCGAGGTCAGTCCAATCCGTGCTTCATACCAAACCACACCCTCCTGACCTTACCCAGATGGGCGATGCAACCAATACTGTGATCATCTTTGCGGGCGAGCTGCTCAAGAAGGCAGAACACCTCCTCATCATGGGTCTACATCCGAGCGAAGTCACCAAAGGCTACGAACTCGCATGCACGAAAGCGCTTGCCGAGCTCGAGAGTGCGTCCCACCCCACTGACGCGTGATCGAATGGAACTAACAGCCCTTCAAGATCTATCAACATCCAGCCTCCCCTCTCCCTTGACGCAATCTTCACTCGCAGAGGCACTGAAGCCTGCGATCGCGTCAAAACAATACGGGTTCGAAGACACCCTATCCGCACTCGTCGCAGACGCTGCACTGGCCGTCATGCCAAACAACCCAAAGAACTTCAACGTGGACAACGTACGCGTCGTCAAAATCATGGGTGGAAACCTCTCCGGCAGCCGCGTAGTACAAGGCATGGTATTCGGTCGGGAACCAGAAGGCATCATCAAAAAGGTCACCAAAGCCAAAGTCGCCGTCTTCACCTCCGCACTCGACATTTCCCAAACCGAAACCAAAGGAACCGTCCTCCTAAAAAACGCCGACGAAATGCTCAACTTTACCCGAGGAGAGGAGCAACACATGGAAAAGGTCCATCTTCCTTCCTTCTGCGCCCTGTACCATCTCTTCAACCCCATATACTCACCTCTCGAATATACCAGATCTTCAAAGAGATCGCTGATTCGGGCGTCAAGGTCATCGTCGCCGGATCCTCCGTCGGCGAACTCGCCCTTCACTACCTCAACAGATTCAACATCGCCGTCCTCAAGGTCCTCTCCAAATTCGACCTCCGCAGAGTAAGCCGCGTCGTCAACGCCACCCCCCTCGCCCGAATCGGCGCCCCCACCCCAGAAGAAGCCGGCTACGTCGACGTCTTTGAGACGACAGAGATCGGCGGAGACCGTGTCACCGTGCTCAGACAACTGAGAGAGGATGAGACAGGGTACGATCCAAGGACAGAAAAAACGCGGACGGCGACCATCGTTTTGAGAGGCGCGACGGCCAACCATTTAGACGACCTAGAACGGGCGATCGACGACGGCGTCAACGTCATCAAGTCGTTGCTCAAAGACCCAAGACTCGTACCCGGCGCAGGTGCAACCGAACTCGAACTCGGAAAACGAGTGGATGCGTATGGAAGTGGGCTCAAGGGCCTCGCTCAGCACGCTGTAAAGCGGTATGCAACCGCGCTCGAGGTCGTCCCGAGAACACTTGCAGAAAATGCGCTCGGTGGCGCAGAGGGTAACGAGGTACTCAGTCGACTGTGGGCAAAGCACGAGCAAAAAGGCGGAGAGGCGTGGGGTGTCGACGTCGAGGTACTCGTCTCGCTTGACTCGATCCCCAGCCATTACTCACCACATGACGCCAGGCCGAGCAGGACGGTACGCTGATGGCCACCGATTACAAGATCCTCGATTCCCTAGCTGCCAAATCATGGGCTATAAAACTTGGGACAGAAGCCGCAGTCTCAGTGCTCAGCGTAGACAGCATCATCATGAGCAAGCCTGCTGGTGGACCAAAAGTACCTCAGCAAGCGGGTAACTGGGATGAGGACGACTAGACCGTTATCACGTTCACTCGATGGGGGCAGATTTGGCCGGGCCGCAGTACAATGATAAAATTTGTGCCAATTCCAACAATTGGATGATCGGCCCAACATTAAAACGACAGAAAAGAAAGAGTGGAAGCGAGATATCATCGAGTAAGAGTCAAGAGGGGAGTGCTGTGTGTATTGGGGAATTGTACATGTCCCATGATGATAAATATGCCACAAAACCGCTGTGCCAGAAAAGTAACACGACCCGAGTGTCCACCAATGTAGAAAAAAGATTGTAAAGATGTCTCCCCAAACGAGCGTGTACAAGCACCATCCATTGGTTTTATCATTCTTCATCCCCAGTATGAGTCGATTGGGATGGTGGGATGTCTACCTCTTCCTCTTCTTCCTCCAGGATCGGCGCTTCCATATCATCCTCTTCTACATCATTTTCTGCCTCATAATCTTCGTCAAATATGACGTGGAACTATGTTTCAAGTCAGTGTCACGCTCGCATCCCTCGACCCAACAACGCACGTGAGTTATGAGAGCCTTGACAAGTTTGTGCGTATGTCCCATGTTGGCGAGGATGAGAGCAAAGTCGTTTTGGGGTGCTCGCAGCAGGTTCGGACTGAACACGATAGCGAGCGCTTCTGCGGTCATGTGATTCTGATCTTCAAAGTCTGTGACTCTGAGCGCAATGATGAGACGGGAACGTTTCCTTGTCAAAAAGAAACGCACTTGTCAAGATGCTCAGCGA
This sequence comes from Neoboletus magnificus, assembly GCA_003316145.1. NCBI lineage: Eukaryota > Fungi > Basidiomycota > Agaricomycetes > Boletales > Boletaceae > Neoboletus > Neoboletus magnificus. Next base: position 15,059 of record QFEI01000167.1, on the reverse strand, counting down.
CGCGCTTCAGTAACTCAAAGTTGGCACGTGGTAGCGCATGAACGACACCTCGAATACTCAACAATCGTGCATGCGGGTTTTCCACCTCTGGAATACCACAGGGGAATCAGACGGGTACATATGGAAAAAGAAACCGACGTACTGATAGCTTCGATGATAGCATAGTACGCCGGCGAAGGAAACACGGGTTCCGGCAAAAGCCTGAACCATGACTTGATCAAGTCACCGATCGCATAGACATCCGTGCTCTCAGTAATGGGCATTTCACCCCTGTTGAACGCGTCACGGAGCGCATTGATTTCAGAAGTAGCGCCTGCGATACGGTCTAGGATGCGTCGACGTCAAGGGCAGTTGCCTCCACGACGAAAGGACAGACTCACAGATTCCAACTTCGCTCAACCCACGGGTCTCTACTTCGGCCAGACAGCTCGCGATCACAGAAGGGACCGTTCCAGGAAGGACATCTGCCCCATTTGCTTCACGTTCAAGCAAGAACGCCAGTTCCACACCAAAGACTAGGTAACGTCTCATCAGTACCGTTATTCTGGGCCGCAGGGTTCAAAGTGACACCCACCAGCGGTAGGATCCCGGGATGCCGACGACACTCCGACAGGATCGATAATATGGTCAGACAACTGGGGCTTGGGAGAGTTACCGAGGTACGTCAGACGCCGCTTCGCAGCAACCTTGGACACATTCGTGATCGTCTCTATCCATTTCGTCATCTCCTGCCTCGAAAACGCTTGCAGCAAGTACTGTTCTCCCTCTTCCGTATCCAGCTGGAACATGTACGACCTTTCATTGTTGATAAAGTGCGCCACTTTGGCACCCACGACGGAGAGAACCAGCGACGGCTTTCCAGACGGTATGAAATCCAGTTCCGCAGGCGACTTTTTCGCGATCAACGTATGGTCCGTAAACGCGCTCGAGATGGGTCGCATCAAATGGAAGAACGCGGATGAGTAGCTCTTCTTCAAACGATGCTGCTTCTGGGCCTGAGTCATCGGTTTTCGGGGGCGCATCACCTTATTCAGGTACTCGTCCCGCCGTTCCATCCGCAACTGCTCCTGCTTCTTGTCCTTACTGAGCCGATCGTACAAGTACTTGTCTCGTTTGTTCTTTTCATGTTGGAGCGAGACAAGACGTTGGAAAGGACGCGTGACTTTTTTCGCGGAAGCGGAACCACCCGTTTGGGCTTGAAGGGCTTCTCGCTGTGCTTCGTCCTTGATGCCACGAAGATCAAAGTGAAGGACGCCCACTTCCTTGTCGATATTGTTGAGACGTTCAAAATCCCGTCGGTCGACATCTTCCCTGGAACGACCACGCATGCTGAGCAACGTCGGCGTATTGAGTATGACGTCGCACAAGTGTCTTGAGAAGACATCAACACACTGCGTCCATCGTGCCAAAAAGAAAAAAAAAAAGGCTAACCTGCGCTTATCCAAATTTATAATGGATTGCAGATCATCCGACGATATCGCCACAGCATTCGGTATACTGAGGACCTCGAGCATACGTTCCAGAAGCCAACTAATATCGACGATCAGCGGATCTCCATACAACTTCTTCGGAACCGTCGGCCGTGACAGCAAAAGACCGAGGCTATCAAACGGGACACCACGGGTATTGGCCACGTTATGCCAAGGTCGCTGATGCATCCGACTCTCGGGGCTAAGAATGGCGGCAGTGAGGACAGCCTCGACAAACGATCGTACAACAGGTCGTTCGTGGAGTTCGATAGAGCCACCGCCTCCCTCGAGACTTCGCATACGTGCGATCTCGATGGCTCGTAAACACAAGTCCATGCGAGCCTGCCGGCTCCGAATACCAAGCTTTGGCGCCACGAGTTTTGAGATGATCCATTTGCGGAGGATGTTGTATGCGCGTATACAACTCCGGATACTTGGCGGTAACAGACGGTAAACGGAGTCCTGGGAATCGCTTATCGCCGACGATGGTTGGACCTCCATGAGATGGGAGTACATCGTCTGAATGTCGACGTCATCCAAGAAGCTGGTATCTCGCCCGGAGAACCATCCCGTCCGGTCAGCGCTTTGTACCTCAAGCAGGTCCACAGTGATGAACAAATCCTGTGGTACAGGCATCAATAGAGAACCAGTCACACCAACAAAAGACACGTACTTCTTCCGAGACATTGCTGAATGCAGCATAACCCATGGCGTTCAAGTTTTCCACCAAATCTTCAGCACTAACCCGGTCGAGATCTGGTGCTTGGTTCCCAAAACTTCGAACTTGCGAGAGTGTCCCTATGGATCGGGGGACAGCGGTGACGAGCGCCGGCGGATGCAGGGTGTGGGATATAAACGTCGACAACGTGTCCTTCCTCGTTATCTCCAGGTCATCCCAGGCTCGGGCAAGTTCAGCGTCATCGTCGGGTGGAGGACAGTCCGGCACCGAACGATCCAACGGTGCTTCCAAAAAGGCCCTAACCAGCTCGTAGAGCTGAACCTCGTCCAGACAATCCTGCGCACCCCCACCGGTGGTGATCCACTCCTTTACAGCCCCGAAGATTTCAGAACGGTACTGTACAACGTGGATCGGCGCGTTCGTAGAAGTGTTGCTAGAAGGCCGACTCCCTACGAACCGTTTACGCAAAAGCTACGTCTCATGAGCCACCGAGAGAGATGTATCAAAGCAGCCTCGGGCTCACCTCGAAAAACACGATCGGCGTCACGAAGCTGCGGAACACATTCCACCACACCCGCGCAAACTCGGAGTGATCGACGACCAAATCTCTGGTATTCCCATCTCGCAACGACGTTTCTCCGTTATCATCCGCCACCGCAACTGAAACGCCTTTGAGACCGTGGATGAGCACGTTCACCAGCCGATCCAGAGTCCCGGCTTGCACAATTACTCGGATGGGCCGTTCAGTGGAGATTTCCGTCATGACAGGATGGTTGGCACGTTGGGATATAGCAGGCAGAGAATTCCTTCGCTGCATGCTACTCTTACGCTCCAGTCCCTGGGAAGAACCCGGTTTCACCCGAATGGACGGCGTACGAACCACTGCTCTATCGCTGCCTGACGTCTCGATCGCTGAACTGGGGGGGCGAGATGGAGCGCGTGATGCGGGTCGCGAAACAGAGCTCGAATCCTTGTCCGGTCGTGCTACGAGAAGTAGCTCTCCATCGTACACAGGAATGGCAGTCCCTCCCAGATCGACATCTCCGATCTTAAGTAATTTGTCTTTACTTGCTGAAGCATCGTTTCTCGTCAGTGAACGCAAAGAGGTGTCAATGTTGCGAAGTTGTTGGAGCTCTTCCACGCTGAGTTTTGTCGGTCCGCTCTCAAAACGACCCCTCCAGACCTGAGCGCGATCAATAAGCGAAACGATTGGCAAAGGTTCGACAAAGAGAAGGGGAACCAGAGGATGGCAATGTGTGTGAGGAGGTGCATTGGACTGAATCCAGAAAAAGGGTTCGAACGACCCTTTCCTCCGCGGCTCAGCAGCCAAGGAAAGAGACATAAACTGGTCGACCCTAGCACCGGTATCAATGTCCATATCCAATCCTCAACTTGATAAAACGTACCGCTG
>QFEI01000166.1:47828-61281 GCA_003316145.1 Neoboletus magnificus | reverse complement strand
ACCACAAGGGCGCAATAAAATCGTTTGAGCGTGCACGCACCCAAATGCGACGCCACGCAAGTCGACAACTCCTAGTGGTTTCATTGGTAAGTTTCGATCCGACTAACGCGACTTGTAGACGGCAGTCATCATCTTCCACAGATATCTGGTTGGAAGTTTGATGATCTCGACATCACGATTCGGCAACGCCTTTGTGAAGCCCTATATGCAGCAGGTCGCGCGAAAGAGGGAAGTGAATCTCTTCTCGAAATGGTAAATATCTTTCACGAAGAGGTCTATTCAAACGGACCTATAATCAAATGGGTTTCTGGTGAGTTTAACCCTCCCTGGCTTGATTGTCTTGGATTCGACGATTCTCCGCAGATTTCACACGCCAATGCCTCTGCGATCCCAAAAGCGACGGTGACGTAGTCTCGGGTGTGGGTCGACAGGGTCAAGCGACGATGCTTCGTACAAACTCCAGTTCAACAACCCGTGCACCACTCTTGAAAGAGTGGGCAAAGTCAACGTTGGCGAGTAGCGAGTGGAAGGATGCCTTGGTCGCTGCTGTCAGTGTGAGTATTTCCTTTCTATCCGGTTTCCTCGCGGGCCTGACACCCTTGGTCTGGAGTTTGTGGTTCCAAGGTTCACGATCTATCGGGCAGTATGCGAACATCTCGAAAAGATCAACCGCATAACGGAAGCTAGCGAGTGTTTCCGCCAAATGGTAGACGAATTGGCAAAGCAGAAAAGCGCACATCCTGAGCAGGCAGAATGGGTTCTCGGTAAGCGGATCGGACATCATGTAGGTGGTGTCGTCTTGACGATTGTATGTTAGACTTCAAACGCCGTTACTCAGGGACGCTAGAGGGAGTTGGAGATTCCGCAATGAGTGCTGGACAGCATGATGATGCCATATCCCAGTATTCAACTGCGCTCTCCCTCGATCCGGCGGCACCACTAAGTCTGTTTATCAAGCGAAGCAAGGCATATTTAGCCAAGGGTCTGTGGGAGGACGCATTAAATGATGCAAACAAGGTGCGTCTCGTTCGTCATGAGTGAGTTAGTTTTGTCAATGGTATCATTATTAGGTGATCATGGCCGATCCATCGTCCCCATGGGGCTACGAGAGGAAGCACGCGGCTTTACATCAGGCGGGAAACTATGAAAATGCAATAGATGCATTCGAGACAATGCTTTCGAAGCTGTCACAGTCATCTGATTTAGACCTCGGTGAGTGTAACGACCTCAAGCTGATGGTTATCCACTGATCTAGTATCCCAGAGTGTCATCGCAAGTACATACATCCAGGAGAGACAAAAGCGACGATTCGCGATGCTATTCAGGGTGCCATCCGTGAATCGCCACGTATTCTCATTCATACCAAGTCCGGCCGTCTTCTCAATAAATCAGAACAAGCTGCCGCATTCGAATCACTTCCAGTCTTCAGAGAGTTGGTGTCCTCCATGACGACTCAAATCGACCACTCTCGCATCGAGCGTGACGTTACGCAGTACTATCGTTATGCCATGTTTTCACACAAGTGGGAAGACAACGAACCCCTATTCGAAAAAGTCCTGCGCATTGTAGTGTACGATCTGGAGGAATCTCCCACCCATGACAAGCTGCGAATGTTTTGCAGGATCGTGCGGGATGCTGGGCTGCATTGGGCATGGAGTGACACGTGCTGCATCAATAAAGCAGATCACTTCGTGCTCCAAGAGGCCTTGGTTGCCATGTTCAGGTGGTATCAGGGCTCCACTGTGACAATCATCCTTCTCCGTGACGTTCGCTCTCCATCGCGACGTGGTGATCTTGTGAGGAGCATTTGGAATACACGTGTCTGGACGTTCCAGGAATACCATGCCTCAAAGGTGGTCCGATTCTACAACGACGACTGGACCCTATATTTGAACCTCGATATTCCCAACCACAAGGAGTCGCCGGAGATTATCTCGGAGATGGAGGAAGCAGCTGGGATTTCGGCACGAGCCTTGATGTCACTTCGACCCGGCTTGGATGACATACGGGAAAAGCTTTGCCTAGCTTCGCGACGTCGGACAACCCTCGTCGAGGATGCAGCATACTCCTTACTCGGAATATTTTCTGTGTCATTGCCAGTTGTATATGGCGAGGGGGACAAGGCGCTCGGGCGACTCTTGGCACACCTACTCACAGGCTCGGGAGAGACGAGTATCCTCGCATGGACGGGGAGATCTGGCAGCTTCAACAGTTGCCTCCCTGCCGATATCGTAGCGTTCGATGAGCTACCACCATTACACATTCCGCCAGCCATTCAGCTGCCGTGGATGGACACAATGACTGCCGGATTGCGTGCCTCACTCAATCTTACCTTGGTCATGAAACTGTACGACCGACTCAGTGAACTGCCCGTACCGTTGTTTGTAGGTCAACGGATGAAGCTTCCGTGCATTATTTTCAAGCTCGGGTCCCTATCGGCTTCTCGGAACGGGCCAGAACATGCTTTCCGTGCACAAACAGCTGCGCTTGGGATTGTGGAAATCAGGACTAAAGAGGATCTTTCTCGACTGGATTCTCTGTACCTCGTTCACCCTTGGATTGACTTCCTCCTAGACCGACAGCCACTTGGGAGCATAACAGACGCAATACCTGAGGAGAACACAGACGACCAGTTTTCTTTGATTAGCGTGCCGCTGTCGTTCCCTGGAACTTCCAATATTGCATTGGGGCCCCCACAAAGACGAGCAGCGCAGTTTGTTTCTCGCCTTGGGCTCGCGTTCGGTGGACGGCCTACCATAACCCCACGAGATGTGCCATCTCTCCGCCCCCCTTCGTCTGTGTCGCAAGCGGACAAGGAGCTGCGAGCACTACGACTTTTAGCTCGATTGAGACAACCGTTCGGTGCGCTGTTGTTCACGCCGACACGCCAAAACGTGGCAGAATACAGGAGGGTGGCTGCGGAGAGTATGATCACTGTCCAGGTGCAGGAGGACACGCCATTGACAGAGCTGATACGCAACGCACGGACACTGGATGTGCTATGACAATCGCTATCAATTGTGCAGTTACTACTCGTACCAGTCGTTTCTCCTGCATTCCTTTTAGCCTTGAATGGATTTCCTTGGTGAACGTTTGGAATAGGTGTTCCCCGCATGTTGGAATGCGAACTCCGAGTGTTTTGATCGATCCCCGATAATAAGTACTGATCATTTCTGTCCCAATACACTCCAGGACTGGTACCCCGAGTGGCTGGATACAGGTACGCAATCACTCGACTATTGGATGTACCGCGCAACGTCCGTTACGAGCACAAATAGGAAAAGGGTCCTGTTTGTGATAATGGCACAAAACTACTGGGTAATAACAGGTAGATGGAAAACACTAGCAGACGAAGACAGAGTGTGAAGAGCGATAGCATTAGAAGGGGAGGAAAACAGATGGGTCTATACTATAGACATGTCCTCTATATATACTGTATGGTCAGGATGCCAATTGTCATGTGGATCAGTATGGAATGTGAGATGTGGGAAGGGAAAGGTTGAAGATATGTGAAGAGTAAGCAGGTGGGCTTACAGTAGAATGGACATATGTGTGACTTGAAATGTCGGAAAACAGGCACATCAGTCAATCCGCCCCTCGAACCGGACAAAACATCCACCTCTCTTTTCTGACACTCGACTGCGCTCAAGATCAGAATCACTTCCTGACCAAGCTGAATGCTAGACAAAACAACCTGATCACCGTGTGTGCCTGGGGTCATCCTGGGCTGGATCAACGCGAGATCATCGAAGCGGCGCAAGGGCGGCGGTCGTCAGGTGACAGAGTCAGAGGGCATGAATACCCTGGGACCCTGAATCGTACCAAGGATGCGGAAGAGAAGCAGGTGGATAGATATCTCGCTTACCTCGATGGAGAAACTTGTGGCGGCCGGCCCTAATGATCTGCGGGGCAGCATATATAAGACGTACCTTTGCTTGGATTTGTCGAGCAGATGCAGTAGATGAGTGAAATGTGTGCCATACACATACAGCGAGCGACAACTTGTTGGCCACGCACATAGTTGTTCATATCCACGAGCCCATTTTTCGTGACACAGTCCAGGGTTTGAGTGAGGGCAAGCACCGAATCGCCGATAACACGAGGTAACAAAACGTGGATGTACTGGTCTATATCAAGGAAGGGCAACGTGTATACATCTGAAGAAGGCATATGCCCCGCAGCTTGTTTGTTGGCCCTGTCCATCGATCTGCTACGTTGGAATGACCGGTGCGTACTACAAATCGGGGCTACGTTGCTGCTGACTAGCGGACAAGACTGCTCCTCACTCATCGAAATCGACGTCGGTGACCGGTTAAGCGCCGTGACATTCTCAGCGAATGGCAAGTATCTCGTGAGTGGCGCACGAGAGGGGGTTCGAGTGTGTCGAGTGGAAGACGGCAAAAAGGTGGCCACGTTAACGGAAGCGAGGGATGTCCTGTGTCTTGCTGTGTCGAAGGATGGCAGATGGATCGCGGCGGGGACATGGATAGGCGAGGTGTTTGTCTGGGACGCGAGGACATACGGAATCCTTTTCTCGCAGTGGGAGAGCAAGGACATCTACGCAGTCGATTTCTCACCTGACTCGACGCGGCTCGTCGTAGCGTCGAAGAACCACACAGCCACCGTATGGGACATCGCAACCCGCAGACAAGTGGTCAGTCCACTTCTTCACCGGAATGCGGTAATTGCAACGAAATACTCGCCGCAAGGTGATCGGATCGCAACAGCCACTCAGGAATCCGTTCGGGTCTATGATGGCAACGATGGCCGCTTGCTCGTGGACATCAAAGTAAAAGCAACCCCGTGGTGTAACGCTGGTCTCCTCTGGTCAGATGATCTGCTCTTCGTCGTATCTGACGGTACAATCAAGCAAGTCGAAGCATCTACCGGCTCAGCGGTCTTGGAATGGCCAGTTCCAGATGCCAACACGTTTTTATGCGTTGCCCTGCCGCGGCATGAAAAATTCATCGCATGCTCTACAAACCGTACCGTCTCGTTTTTGGACGCGTCGACACACACACAGCTTGGTTTGATCCAACATGGTCAGATCATACGTTCAATTGCATTCTCTCCAGATTCCCGGTTTCTTGCAATTGGCGGATGGGATGGGAATGTCGCCATCAAATGTCTATCCCGCATTACTGTAAGCATCGTACACTGTTCCATTACGGCCCATCTGAAAACTGTACTCCTAATCCACCTTACTTCGACTGGGTCCCCTCATAGGAATCGTTCCCGCTGTCTGGTCTACACCCAACATTCCAGGCACCAGAGATTCAGATCGACGACGCTGCACTCGATTCATGGAACCACGATCAACTCGCGGACGCGGACGCATTATTGACGCAAACAATCGCTGATTCTCCAAATCCAAGTCATCATGTGTTCGCTAGTCGGGCCCTCGTGAGAACTCGTTTGCAAAAGTGGGACACAGCGGTTGATGATGCCAGAAATGTATTGACTTCTCTGTTGTTCCGCACGCTGATTCTGACGCTAGTTCACACACAGTCCATCGAAATCCAGCCTTCTGTCATTGGCTACATTGCAAGGAGTCTGGCGCTGGTTGGCAAGGGGGAAAGACATGCCGGATACCGAGCATGTGACATTGCGTTCGAGCACTTCCATTCAACCCACGTTACCTTTCTCCTTTTGATCAAGGTGTGTGTCCCATCCATTCAGGCTTGGTTGGCCCTCACCTGCTCATATTTCTTAGGCTATCATGGTGTTTATGGCCGGCGAGCACGACGATGCAATATCCCGCTTAGATGATCTCATTGTTACACTTCCGTTCAACTCAATATACTGTGTTGTCCAGGTACGTGTATGACGTGCTAACACACAACAATGTCACCACTGATACTTCCGACAGGCATACATGTACCTTCTTGTTGGAAACTTGCGCATGGAAAGCGGCGACTACAACGGCGCGATAAAAATGTTTGAGCGTGCACGCACCCAGATGCGACGCCACGCAAGTCGACCACTTCTGGTGATCTCATTGGTAAGTTTCGATTCGACTATCTCGCGACATGTAGACAACAACCATCGTCTTTCACAGATATCTGGTTGGAAGTTCGACAATCTCGACATCACGATTCAACAGCGTCTTTGTGAAGCCCTATATGCAGCAGGTCGAGCGAGGGACGCAGGTGAATCGTTTCTCATCATTGTAAATATCTTGGACGAAGAGGGCTGTATGAGCGGACCCATGACCAAGTGGGTTTCTGGTAAGTTGAAATGCTCCGCCTGTGTGGCTGCCGCGCATTTGAAATTTCCCCGTAGATTTCACCCAGCGATGCCTCTCCGCTTCTGAGAGTGACAGTAGCGGAGCCTCGGGTGCAAGGCGACGGGACGAAGCAACGATGCTTCATACAAACGTCAACTTGATAACCCCCACCCCGCTCTTGAGAGAGTGGGCAAAAACGACATTAGCGAGTAGCTCGTGGAAAGATGCCCTGGCTGCTGCCATTAGTGTGAGTATCTTCTTGTCCTCTGTTATCCCTTGCGGGCGTAACACTCTTGGCTTGCAGTTCATGGTTCCGAGGTTCACAATTTATCGGGCCGTGTGCGAACATCTTGAGAGAATCGACCGCATAATGGACGCTAGCGATTGTTTCCGCCAAATGGCGGACGAATTGGCAGAGGAGACAACGGCGCATCGTGAGCAGGCAGAATGGTTTTATGGTGAGCACTTTTCCATACCGTGTTGGTGTTGTCGTTTGTGACCAGGGTATGTTAGCCTTCAAATGTCGTTGCTCGGGGATGCTAGAAAGCATTGGGGATACTGCAATGAGTGCTGATCGGCATGATGATGCCATCTCCCAGTATTCAGCTGTGCTATCCCTCGACCCGGCCTCATCACAAGAGCTTTTTATTAAGCGAAGCAAGGCGTATTTAGCCAAGGGATTGTGGCAGGACGCGTTGAACGATGCGAACAAGGTATGTCCCGTTTGTTTCGAGCAAGTTAGTTTTGTCAATGACATCGTTATTAGGTGATCATCGTCGATCCATCGTCCCCATGGGGCTACGAGAGAAAGCATGCCGCTTTGCACCAAGCCAGGAACTATGAAAACGCAATAGCTGCATTCGAGACAATGCTCTCGAAGATGTCACACTCACCCGATCGAGACATTCGTGGTGAGGGTAACGACATCTGACCAATGCTTATCCATTGATCTAGCATCCCAGAACGTCGTCGCGAGTACGTACATCCAGGAGAGACAAAAGCGACGATTCGCAACGCTGTTCAGGATGCCATCCGCGAATTGCCCCGTGTTCTCATTCATACCAAGTCCGGCCGTCTTCTCAATAAATCAGAACAAGCTGCCGCATTCGAATCACTTTCAATCTTCAGAGAGTTGATGTCCTCCATGACGACTCAAATCGACCGCTCTCGCATCGAGCGTGACGTTACGCAGTACTATCGTTATGCCATGTTTTCACACAAGTGGGAAGCCAGTGAACCCCTGTTCGAGAAAGCCGTACGCATTGTAGTGTACGATCTGGAGGAATCTCCCACCCACGACAAGCTGCGAATGTTTTGCAGGATCGTGCGGGATGCTGGGCTGCATTGGGCATGGAGTGACACGTGCTGCATCAATAAAGCAGATCACTTCGTGCTCCAAGAGGCCTTGGTTGCCATGTTCAAGTGGTATCAAGGTTCCGCCGTGACAATTGTCCTCCTTCGTGGCGTCCGCTCTCCATCACAGCGCGGTGATCTCGTCAGGAGCATTTGGAACAGTCGTGCCTGGACATTCCAGGAGTATCACGCCTCGAAGGTGGTCCGATTCTATATTGACGATTGGTCGCTGTACATGAACCTCGATATTCCCAACCACAAGGAGTCACCAGAGATCATCTCGGAGATGGAGGAAGCAACCGGTATCTCTGCACGGGCCTTGATGGCACTCCGACCTGGCTTAAACGACATACGGGAAAAGCTTTGCCTAGCTTCGCGACGACGGACAACCCTCGTCGAGGATGCAGCATACTCCTTACTCGGAATATTTTCCATGTCATTGCCAGTTGTATATGGTGAGGGGGACAAGGCACTTGGGCGACTCCTGGCACAGCTACTCACAGGCTCGGGAGACACAAGTATCCTCGCATGGACGGGGAGATCTGGCAGCTTCAACAGTTGCCTCCCTGTTGACCTCACACCGTTCAGCAAGTTGCCAACCTCGCACGTCCCGCCAACCATGGAAGCAGCCTCGATGGACACAATCACTGCTGGATTGGATGCTTCGCTCAATCTTACTTTGGTCATGGAATTGTATGACCGACTCAATGAACTCCCCGTACCGTTGTTCGCAGGTCAACGGATGAAGCTTCCGTGCATTATTTTCAAACTCGGGTCTCTATTGGATTCTCAGAGCAGTTCAGAACATGTTTTCCGTGCACAGACAGCTGCGCTTGGGACCGTGGAAATCAGAACCCAAGAGGATCTCTCTCGATTGGATTCTCTGTACCTCGTTCATCCTTGGATTGATTTCCTCCTAGACCGACAGCCGCTGGGGAGCTTAACAAAGGCAGTACGTGAGGAGAACACAGATGACCCATTTTCTCCACTTGGCATGCTGCTGCCGTCCCCTGGCACTTCCGATATCGCATTGGCATCCCCACAAACACGAGCCGCGCCGCTCTCTTCTCGCCTCGGGGTCGAGTTCGGTGGATGGCCCACCATAACCCTTCGAGATGTGACATCTCCCCACCCCGCTTCGTCTGTGTCCCGGACGGACAAGGAGATCCAAGCACTGCAACTCATGGCTCGACTCATACAACCGTTCGGTGCACTGTTGTTCACGCCGACACACCAAAATGTGGCAGAATACAGGAGGGTGGCTGCGGAGAGTATGATCACTGTCCAGGTGCAGGAGGGCACGCCGTTGAAAGAGTTGATATGCAACACACGGATGGTGGATGTGCTATGACGATTATTCTCAATTATGCTGCCATTTGTTTCTCCTCCATTCCTTTTAGCTTCCTAATCATTCACAACGGCTAGATCAAGGTTTAGCACAGACCTAGATGGCGCTCTAAACGTGTCTAAACGCAGGAATCGGTCTAAACTTGATGTTAAGGTCTGGTTTAGGTCCGCGCTAAACACTTGACCTAGCTGTTGTGATTCCTTTGGTGAATGTTGGGGTCTTGTGCCCTCCGCATGCCGGGATGCGAACTCGCAGTGTTTTCATGCCTCTCAGGACTCCGTTTCATCCCATTGGCTCGTCGAATTCTATTGTAACCCTCTTTACAAGCTCGATGCCGTCGATATCGCCAATAATAGGTGCCAGTGACTGTACCTTTTTAGATCTGTTTTCTACGATGTCCATTGATCGACTCTCACCGATCTCTAACCAGGACAGGCTCAAGTCGCTATCGCGGTGCAAATTACATCCACGGCCAACCCGAAGCTCCATAGTAACTCTCTGAATCCTTTCCAGAAAGACGGCTGAGAAGTAGTCACTAGAATACCCCTCGCTTCCCACCTCACCATCATAAATTCCCGCCAGACATCTCACACGATGTTACACGGGTGGGGGGTCCAGGGAGCGCGAAGCGCGACCGCAGAGGCGAGTCAGTGAGCCAAGAGAGGACCTCAGTCCTGTTTGCTGCGCCCGTCAGACGCCCCTCTCTGAGGATTAAGGGGTGCGTACAGTACGCGCATGGACAGGCAGAGGGGGCAGTATTGGGTGCAGCTTCGGGCCTGCGAAAGCTCTCGTCAGGGGGCTTGACCGCGGCCCCTCCAGGGCCGTTTAGGTGAACTACCAACTGTAGCAGTCAAAGGGAGTGGGCTGAGGCAGTGACCGCGAGGGGATGCAGTGCCGAGCGCGACCCAACGAACGGATGGTGATTTAGATTTGGGTGAAGGCGGGTGAGAACAAGGAGACTTGTGATCCCACGGACAAGCCGAGTTAGAAGGACCCTTTCGAGTCACCTCATATCAAGGAGGGGCAGCGTGTATGCGATGCGATGAATGCGTATGCACCACAGCTTGTTCGCGCTGTCCATTGTTCCGCTACGTTGTGTCATTAAAGACCGGGTCTAGAATGATCGGTGCGTGTTGACGAGATGGAGCTGCGTCGATGCTGACCGATGGACAAGAGCGTTCCCCGCTCATCGAAATCAACGTTGGTGACCAATTAAGGACAGTGACATTCTCAGCGAATGGCAAGTATCTCGTGAGCGGCGGTGAGGGGGTTCGAGTATGGCGAGTAGAAGATGACAAACAAGTGGCAAAAATGAAAGCGGAGCATGTCTGGTGTCTCGGTGTCTCAAAAAATGGAAGCTGGATCGCAGCGGGGACATCTTCGGGCGAGGTGTTTGTCTGGGACGCAAGGATATACGAAAAAGTCTTTCTCGCAGAAGGAGAACAAGAGCGTCAAGGAGTCGATTTCTCACCCGACTCGACGCGACTCCTCGTTGCATCAGATAACTGCACGGCCACCATCTGGGACGTCGCAACTCGCGAAGCAGTCGTTGGTTCACTCCGCCACGAGGGTTCAGCGAGAGCAGCGAAATACTCGCAGCAAGGTGATCGAATCGCGATAGCCGCTGGGGACTCAATTCAAGTCTGCGACAGCAACGATGGCCACTTGCTCGTGGGCATCAAAGTGAAAGTAACCCCGTGGTACAACACTGGTCTAGTCTGGTCAAATGATCAGCTCTTTGTCGTATCTTGCGGTAAAATCAAGCAATTCGAAGCATCCACTGGGTCGGCCGTCACGGAATGGCCAGCTCCAGATACCAACGACTTCTCGTGCATCACCCTGCCGCAGCATGGGCAATTAATCGCATGCTCTGCAACGTGTACCATCACGTTTGGGACGCATCGACGCCCGCTCAACTTGGTCTCGTCCAACATACTCAAGACATATATTCGTTCGCATTCTCTCCAGACAAGCGGTATCTTGCCACTGGTGGAGAACATGGGACAACGACGCTGCACTCGATTCGTGGAACCGCGATCAGCTCGCCAATGCGGATGCATTATTGACGCAAGCAATCGCTCGTTCTCGAAATTCGAGGCATCATGCGTTCGCTAAACGCGCTCTCGTCACAAAAGTGAGACGCGGCGATCAATGATGCCAAAAAGGTCTCTCTTCTTTGCTCTCCCACATGCCAATGCTAATCACACACCAAGTCCATCGAAATCCAGCCCTCCGTGTTTGGCTACATTGCGAAGAGTGTAGCACTTGTTGGCAAAGGTGAAAGATAGGCCGGATATCGGGCATGCGATATTGCATTCGGGCATTTCCATTCAATTCATGTTTCCTTTCTGCTTCTAATCAAGGTGTGTATCCCCGTACACTCGATCTTGGTTCCCTCACCTGCTCATTTTCCTCAGGCTATCATCGTGCTTATGGCCGGCGAGCACGACGATGCAATATCTCGCTTAGACGACCTCATTTGTACAGTTACCTTCAACTCAGTCTGCTGTGATGTCCAGGTGCGTGCGTGACGTGCTAACGTGCGAGGCCCCCCTAATGTTTCCAACAAGGATACATGTACCTGCTCGTCGGAGACTTGCGTAGGGAAAGCGGGGACTACAATGGGGCGATACAACTGTTTGAACGTGCACGGGTCCAAATGCGACGCTTAGCAAGTCGAACGCTCTGGTGATCTCGTTGGTAAGCCTCGATCTGACTATCTCGCGAAATGTAGACAATAGTCATCGTCTTTCACAGATATCTGGTTGGAAGTTTGACGGTCTCGACGTCACGATTTGACAGCGTCTTTGTGACGCCCTCTATGCGGCAGGTCGCGCGGAGGATGCAGGCGTATCTCTTCTCAACATGATAAATACCTTTGACGAGGAGGCCGATACGGGCGGACCCATTACCAAATGGGTTTCCGGTGAGTCTATCCCTCCTGGCTTGATCGCTGTGGACGACAGTTCTCCGCAGATTCTACTCACCAATGCCTCTCCGACCCAAAAAGCAACGGTGACGTGGCCTCAGATGTAGGCCAACAAGATAGAGCGACGATATTTCATACGAACCCCAGTTTAACGACTCCCCCGGCACTCTTGAAAGAGTGGGCAAAAGCGACATTGACGAGTGGCGAATAGCGAGATGCCTTGGTCGTTGCTGCCGATGTGAGTATCTCCTCTTTCTCTGGTATTCCGCTTGACCCTGGCACCATTTGTTTGGAGCTCATGGTGCCGAGGTTCACGATTTATCGGGCCGTACGTGAACATCTCGAGATGATCGATCGCATAACGGAAGCTAGCGAGTGCTTCCGCCAAATGATGGTTGAATTGGCGGAGCAGACGAGTGCACATCGTGAACAAGCAGAATGGGTTCTTGTGAGCTGTTTGGATACCGTGTAGGTAGTGTCATTTGTGATGATTGCATTTTAGACTTCAAACGTCGTTGCTCAAGGATGCTAGAAGGCATTGGGGATGCAGTGATGACTGTCGGACGACATGATGACGCCATCTCCCAGTATTCAACTGCGCTGTCTGTCGATCCGGCCACACCAGCAGGTTTGTTTATCAAGGGAAGCAAGGCATACTTAGCCAAGGGATTATGGGAGGACGCGTTGAATGATGCGAACGAGGTACGTCCCGCTAGTCTCCATCAAGTTCGTTTTATCAGTGGCATCATCGCCAGGTAGTCATGATCGATCCATCGTCCCCATGGGGCCACGAGAGAAAGCATCCAGCTCTACACAAGCAAGGAACTCTGAAAACACAATAGATGCATTCGAGACAATGCTCTCGACGATGTCGCAGTCACCTGATCTAGACATTCGCGGTGAGGGTGATGACATCGTGCTGATGATCATCCACTGATCTTGTATCCCAGAGCGTCATCTCCAGTACGTAAATCCAAGAGAGACGAGGATGACGATCCGTAGAGCTGTTCAGGATGCCATCCGCGAATCGCCACGTGTTCTCATTAACACCATATCTGGCCGTCTTAATAAATCAGAACAAGCGGCCGCATTCGAATCACTCCCAGTCTTCAATCCATGACGGCTCAAATTGATCGTGCCCGCATCGAGCACGACGTCACGCAGTACTATCGTTACGCCATGTTTTCACACAGGTGGGAAGACAACGAACCCCCATTCGAAAAAGTCCTACGTATTGTGGTGTACGATATGGAGGAGTCTCCCACCCACGACAAGCTGCGAATGTTTTGCAGGATCGTGCGGGATGTCGGGCTGCATTGGGCATGGAGCGATACGTGGTGTATCAACAAAGCAGTTCACTTTGTGCTCCAGGAAGCTTTAGTTGCCATGTTCAAGTGGTATCAGGGTTCCGCTGTGACGATCGTCCTCCTTCGTGGCGTTCGCTCTCCGTCGCGGCGCGGTAATTTCATCAGGAGCATTTGGAACACACGTGTCTGGACGTTCCAGGAATATCATGCCTCGAAGGTGGTCCGATTCTATAATAACGAATGGACCCTATATTCGAACTTCGATATTCCCAACCACAAGGAGTCGCCCG
>QFEI01000166.1:0-41434 GCA_003316145.1 Neoboletus magnificus | reverse complement strand
CCATGCTTTGAAAATGCTTATAGGGATTGCGCCCACGAACGTTACATGAATCAAGCATGCGCTCATCGAAATGAAAAGTCTGGGAGGTATATCAATGTTTTATCTATTCCTGGACGTGAGTACACCAACGAGGTTCTGCGGTGAGAAGGTTGAAGTGATCAAAGTTCTAAGTAGGACAAAGGTCACAATCAGACACAGCTTGTCAGCTCCAGACCTCGATGGGATGAGGTGTTTATTGATGTGGCCAAATGTGATCATCGTTGGAAATGCAGTGCAAGAGCGTTTTTCAATTGGTCGAAGCTTATCCGTTAGGAATTTGGAAACCTCCGCTTCACACGGGTGATATTTTGTTTCATCAGATGTCATCGTTCCTTGCCTTCCTCTGCACGACATTATAGCTTCGCGAACAGCGGAAGTGATTGACAGATGCTCGTTTTAAGAATTACCATTTCTTTCACAGAGCTCCACTATTGATCGCTGGTCGTACGTGATGTTTCACGCGCCGATTCCAGCGGGATGTCCTTCCATGCCGAATCAAGGTATTCAAAGGCCGATGCCCATTGTGAGGGCATCCAAAAAAAAGTTTGAGAACACTGTACGGTTGTGTCCTGTGCTTAGGTACGTGGTGTTGAAATACATTTGTCCGCGACTCATATTGCTTGGATTCGATTGGTAGAGAAGGGCGCGTGCAGCTAGCCATGGATACACCACCACATGGTTGGATAGAAAACAATCCGTCATCCATGGAGCCGTCAGCCGCTGACTCCGGGCAGACATAATACAATGGTAGTCATATCCCGGCTTGGGATGAAACGAATGTTTCGTCTCCCAAAACGGCGCTGGTGTAGCCAAATCTGCTTTGGATTCCCCACAAACGTGCACTCGCACGTCTACCTGGCGGAAATAAGAAGTTTAAGAAGCGTGAGCCATTCGTATGTGATTTAATCTGGATCTGATTTTGTTCTCTGGGCAGGGCTGATGCACCTACGGACACGCCATCTGCATATAAGAAAAGTTACCACCCACCCTCCGCCCTTCCCTGATACCAATAAATACCTCTTGCATTTGATTTCTTTGCCGACGCAGCAAATCGCGGGCGTTCATTAAGACGCATGACATTGTAAACGTACTGTTGAGTTCTCACATGCACACACGGATATCCATGATATTCGTGTTGACATTCCCACTGGCGCAACCCGGCGATTACGATATCAAATCTCTGAATTCCGAGTGTTCCTGTCCTCTCCACGTTACAGGTCTACCATTCGGACAGGTAAAACATTGCCATGGGGGAGCGCAGAAGTTCAGCAATGATGTGATTGTGCCTATCCGCATCCGGGGTTGTTCCCGCACCCCATTTCCAATGGCGGGTATTTTGGCGAGGAAGGACAAACTTAAAAAGGCCAGGCCAGGTGTTTTGTTGGTGGAATATTTCGCTATTTTTCCATCACGCAATCTCGGTTGCCATTCTGCGTCTGTGTCTACCATTGCTGGGTGGTAGTAGTCTCCAATAGCTTCCTCCCAAACTCAACGCCACTCAGAGTGCTTGGTCCCGTCGCTCGTTCTCCTTTTCACTTGGTGCATTGCCACAACCGCTGGATCCAGCTGGTAAGTAGCTGAGCTTTTTCTGTCAAGGCAAAGTTTTACTTGACGGAGTGCTCGTTCCCAGGTAATGCGGAACATCGTCGTCACATGGAACTGTCGTTAGAGACGTATCGGGTCATCGTCAAACATGTGGGAACTAGAGCAGACATCTGCACCCTATGCAGGGTAAATAGGGGGTTTCAGCTGGCAGCAGAGCGGGCGCTGTACAACACCATTTATGCAACGGATGCGTGGGACACATTCGAGATGTGCAAGCTGTTCGCGGGAACTCCCCGCCTCGGGACAATAGTGGAAGCGCTGACGCTTTTTATCAGCGGGGAGGACGACGATGACAGCAGTCCTCGGTCTGAGGTCCGTCTGCCGGACGATTTTTGGCCAATCGTATCCCAGGCGCTCCATCACATGACGAAGCTATGCTTCTTGAACCTCCACCTAGACAATGTGGGTGACGCTGCTCAAGCGTGGATTCTCGACGGCACCACATTCCGACTTCGTAGCTTCCACTGTGACCTACAGTGGGATGCTCATCTTGTATCATTTCTGAATACCCAACCCGACATCAATGGCTTGTATATCGTAGACTATTCCGTTCCCGAGGATACTGCCCAAACTTCCTTATCTGTATCGTCACCCCTGCACCCTGGCGCGCTCCCGAACTTATCGACCTTGGAGTGTACCTTTGCCGAAGCTGCTTGTGCCCTGGTTCCCACCCGGCCTATTTCCCGACTCAAAACATGTTTCTCCAAAACTCGACTGCCGGAGAAGAGGGAGGAATTATTGCTTCTGTTCTCAAGGCTGATGGAAACGACACACCCTCTTCGCTCGCTCGATATTGCTGACTCAAGTTACTCCGAATCATTTTCCATGGATCTCCTTGCCTCCGTGGTGAAGTTGCAGAGCCAGATACACGACCTGCGGTATCTTGGAACACTCGTCTTGCCCGTTGATGGCCAAGTTGTATGTAGTTCAGTCTCAACAAAGCCGTTGTCGATTGACACCCTTTCTCAAGCGTCTCAAGTTTTACGGGCTTTTGCGGATACTCCGTTCTCTAGAGTGTGTCGAAGTGGACGTCTCGGAGTGGGAGCCACCACCACCTATTCCGGCAGGCGTGCGAGCACTGGCAAGTGAGCTGCGGCTTTACTGTTCGTCACTCCAACGGGTAATATTTGTCAATGATTTCGAGAGGACGGTCATTGCCGCGTCTCATGACACCTACGCTCCAGACTGCGATGCCAGCGCCGAGAATATGTGGAGAGAATTTTAACCGGTATTCCCCTTCGGAACATTCCCTCGAATGTTGCCATGCTAACCTCATAATAGAGCCTCATTGCTCCTATCATTCGTCTTGTTTTCCGTTCTTCGTGTCCACCGCATGTAGCCATAATAAAAATCACTGAGGATCTCCGCCCGTCACAACGATCTCGCGCCATATGCTGCTCAGACATGTAAGTTGCGATCCGTGGTCATATCGGGAAGCCGATCGTTGTGGGAATACCCACATGCAACGCATGCAACCCTGGACATCCTCGGCCATGGGATCACATGACCATTCTTGAGTCAAATGGGTCAAACTTAAGCTTGACGTGTGTATGTAACTCTATTTAACTCCCTGGCCCCCCCTAAGTGCTTTGAACTCAGACAACAGATAGTTACCAAAAGCTGACGAGGTATGCCAGCATTCTAATCCACGCCCTGGGGAAGTTTGGAGCTTACCTGCTAGCATGGTAAGCTAAGTTGTGCTTGGGTAGCCTCAAGAACTTCTTATAGCCAATCGGGATGTCCCTGAAATTTTTTCGTGACTTGACCTTCTGAGATAAGAGGCCAGTTTAACGGCAAGTTGAGTAGGCATCCTATCTTTCACCTTGATCACTACCCGTTTCTGATGCCGACCGTTCTCGTGCTCGTTGACATGTTGGCCCTTTCTGTTGAGCCCGCCCGCGAACGCGTGCGCCGTCGACTTCTTACGTGAATAGGGTATTCGTGCATCCAATCACAGAACGTCACCCAAATGCGCAAAGGAACACGCCCTTCATATTACGATGATGACTGAATGGCATGCACTTTCTGGTGCACGGCTCGACCCTGACTGATTGACGGAGGAACGAGCATTGATGTCCTCCTTTCTAGCGACTTCACATTACAGCCTTGTGGCAGAAGCACATTGCGCAGCTGTGTCGAAATGACCACCCCCTTTTCGTGCGTTGGTAGTGGACCATGGTGTTGCAGTGTGGGCTAACACATACATTGTACTCGTGTTTGATGATGAGTCGTTTTGGCTGACGGGGATAGCTTTGTGTGCGCCAAGATTCGCACTGAAGAGACAACGTTCCCGGAAAGGTTGGTATCGGTGAGGCCTACGCCAGAAAACATGCATTTGACTCGCACCCGGGCACAGTTTAGCCGGGGATGAATTGACTTGTAGGGGGTGGCTTGTACATTGGAATGATGATCGAACCTAAACTCAAAAGTGGTCCGGCCACTGGGAGTGTTTCTATAGAGACCGATAACAAGGCTGAGAGCCCCACAATCCGCTGCGGCACTGCGGTGCGGATTTGTTCAACGGTTAGTCTCAGTCATTGTTGACCCATTTGAATTACTGCAACCTCCCCGGTGCTATAGTGTATCGTGAAGAGTGCATCACCTCCGTTCTAGCTGTCTGGCACGTTATCTTATCGCGTTTTCACCTGGCGGGAATGGTGCGGCCAACATGATCTTCGGTCTGCCAAGAGGAAGTCCGCCCTCGGTTGTGTGTTTGCCATGGCGCTTTGCTAAGCGTTTTGAATTCCTTGCCGATCGTTCACGTTCTGAATCGCGCAGGACGAGTGCCACCGCACTCGATTGCCGCCCACGTCCTACGTCACCAGATCACAGTATGATGTCATTTGGTACGCATATCATCATCGAACTACTACACTTGCCTAATGCGTATGGTGCTCTTGGACCGTATATAAACGAAGGCGGGGACGGCGCTGTCCGCCAGTCGCATCTTTCCCCCGCTCTTGTCGCATCCATCACTGTATCATCGATATCAGACCGCAAACATGACGAACCAAGATCCCAGGTGAGCGGGCGAGACAATCTGTGGTCGAAGAGTGATGCTGACGATGCGCCATAGCAAAGTATCGGGCCAGTTCCACTCTGTCAAGGGATCCGTCGTCGAGAACGTATGGTCTCCCCTTGTCGCACCAGAAATGGTCTGATGTTGATCTAGGTTGGCGATATGATGGGCTCCCAGGATTGGTCGCAGGCGGGTAAAGAAGAGCATGCCCGCGGCGAAGGGGAGCGCAAGGCTGCTCAGGCCAAGGGCTACGCGCAAGGCACTAGCGATAGGTTGGGTGGTTACAAGGATTCGATCGTTGGTTCCGTCAGTGGCGACAAGTCTCAGCAAGCCGCTGGTAGGCGTTGCAGATGCAGGTTTTTGTCGCAGGTTACTGATGACTGCCACAGGGAATGCCAGGAATGAGAAGGGCCAGGCTCAGCAGGAAGTCAACAAGCCTACGCTCGAGTAGATATTATACCTGTAGGTTCAGGACGTTGCAGAGCACCATACGGTTTGGTCGTTGTAAATCGGAAGTCCAATGTGGTCTGACTCATTCTCCGGGAAGAAAATCGAAAATACTCCGTACAGTGTGTGGTAATGTCTGGCACACGTTACTCTAGCATTCGACCAAAAGGGGGGTTACACCCAACTCCGTGGCTTCTTCAAGACCTTGACAATCCGCTCCTCCTCGCTTCCCGCCTGTGATCCAAGCTCAGACATGTACTCCCACCTCGCCGCCTCCGGTAAGCTCATTAAGATACTCTCGATGCGCGCAGAAGGTGTCTTTAGTCCAAACTTGGTGCCCCTATCGTACACCAAATTGAACTCCACATATCTCCCTCTGCGAAGAAGCTGCCATCGACGATGATGGTCTGTGGGAACGTCGCGTTTCTTCTGTAAAAGGGGGATGTACGATGGGACAAAGGCGTTTCCAAGGCGCGAGATAAACTCGAAAATCTCCTCTGGTTCCCTTGGCCTCTTGACCCCCTCGGGGATTCGGGCGTGCTTCTCATTGAAGAGGTCATCAAAGAATAGACCCCCAATTCCGCGAGTCTCTTGCCGATGGGAGATGAAGAAGTATTCGTCGCACCACTTTTTGAATACCTCGTACAGCTCGTCACTCTGACAAGCATCCTTCAAGGTTGTGTGGAAATGTCTCGCGTCCTCTTCATCGAGGTAGGATGGCGTTAGGTCGGATCCACCACCGAACCACCAAGCAACGATTTTACCCGTCTGATCTCCTTTGCCTGCTTGTTCAGTGATTTCGAAATAGCGGTAGTTAGCGTGTACAGTCGGTTCGAATGGGCTGCGGGGATGGATGACGAGACTGATGCCTGCGGCGAAGAAGGGGAGACTGGTGTTTTCGTCGTAGGGGAGGGAAGAGTGATCTGCCCGCATCTCTTTGATCGCAGCTGGAGGAAGAATACCATGCACGACAGACACGTTCACTCCAGCTTTCTCGAGTTTGGTCTGCAGCGTCGAGGTGGTCTGACCAGCCTCGGGCGTGCAAGCGAAGACGCAGGACAACCCTCTGCCACCTGATGCTCTGGTCCATTCATCACGCTTGAACTTCGGCGCATTGGGGTCGAGTTGCTCGAGTGCGGAGACGATATCATCCTGGAGACCGTCTATGAAAGCTTCCACCTTCCTGCGCATTGAAGTTGCCATGGTCGTAAGTGCTGGGATTTGCCAATTGTGCGGCGATCGTTGATAGATACGTTAATTTTTGGGCTGAGTTTGGGCTGACATTCAGCCAGTGATCAGCGTGATATCCCCGAACGCGATAAAGTCACGTGCCTTGGTAGAGAAGATCCTGTGTTCAAAACTGTTCTCCAGGCCAGACTGAGACATTGTCATCGCACACAGCGCACAGAACTGTACAGCCGTTTTAAAAAATCGCACCATCATGGATGCCCGTCTCCGGCGAGTAAACAAGGAAATTACAGGTCAGTGGTTCTGAGACATGCTGGGATATCGCTGACCCACGCCTCCTCGTTCAGACTGCAAGAACGATAAATCCTCCAATATTAGTATTGATCTCATTGATAACTCGCCTTTCCACCTCAAAGGATCGTTTCCGGGACCGAAAGATACGCCGTACGAGGGCGGTACTTTCGAGGTGGTAAGTCAACCTCCTTTTTCGGCACCGATGGTATCGCAGACACCTACGACATAGGATATCGTGATCCCAGAATCGTACCCATTCCAGCCAGTCAAGATGAAGTTCATCACGAAGGTGTACCATCCCAATGTATCCTCGGCTTCTGGCGCCATTTGCCTCGACATCCTGAAGGATGCCTGGTCCCCTGTTCTCACTCTCAAGTCCACGTTGATATCTCTCCAGTCTCTTTTGTGTTCTCCTGAACCGAACGACCCTCAGGATGCTGAAGTCGCTAAACACTACACGACGAGTAAACGTAGCTTTGAAGAAACGGCGAGATATTGGACTCAAGTCTACGCCGGAGGCTCTGCCTCACGAGGCAAGGCCCCCGTGAGGGAGTCGCACAGAGACGAGGTCGCAATTGCTGGCCTTGAGAAGGCACACGTAGATCAATTCGAGGGGCTCGGGTTTGAACGAACGAAAGTTGTGCGTGTTCGATAAGTATTTTTTTTACCCGTTACTTATCGTGATCGTTCTCTCCTCGGACAGATTGACGTCCTCCGGAGATTGAATTACCGCGGAGCGAACGTTGCAAGTATTTCTGAAGATAAAGTTGTGGAAGAACTGTTGAAATGACACGGCTGTCAGCATACCCCCTCGCATGTGAATCCGCTATCAAATGTCTGTATCCCTGCACCGTTTATGTCACTGTATCTACCTTCCTCAGCACACTCGCAGCCTATTCGTCCGGCTCCTCCTTATCGCCCATATCTGTGCAGAACCCTGACTGCTTGGCACTCGCATATTGGGATCCTCGTATTTTTCTCACGCGGACGGACAGGATCTCATCGCAGCGGGTCAGTCCTTGTGTGAGCTGCCTGAAGGTAATGACCCAGAAAGACGGCCCTGAGAGACAATTGCCCATCGCCGTGCGACATACCGTCTCTACATTCTCATCTGCGCTATTCTTGTGAGAGTGCCTTGACGCTCGGTTCTGCCCCCTCAGACGGTGGAGCTTGGTGGCATTATTTCATTTCCAGGGTCCCTCTTTTGAAGGCAAGGTGGGGCGTGCAATACATCTCCGAATGGTAAGTGGCAGAATGAAGAAGGTACATTGGCAATATTGGTACTAACGATAACCTATTTCTAGATCTGAGACAAACTGGGCGACGGGTTGTTGCGCCACGGAATGGGGCCCTTCAAGGTCCAAGATCCCCCTCTGCAACAGACCTCCAGACCGATCACCTGTGGGCAGGGTGCAGGCAAAGAAAATTCTACATAAAATGACCCAGGTCATTTAAAAAAAATTGATATCCAAAAAAAAAAAAAGGTTCACATTTGTCCGTCTGCTGCAAACGTCACCATAACAAGAATGTGGGGTAGAGGGTGCGAGCCGCAACTCAAATTATTAAAAAGCTTAACTGGTTTCGGGGTACCCCTGATAGCGCGAAGGAGAAAAAGAAAAAGGACGAAAAGGTGAAAGATAACACTATTAACCCTGCGTGGGCAGAGAGCCCGCCGGGGAAATGCGAGCGAGTGCTTCGTGCGCTGAGGGATGCAACGGCAAGCGAGCCGGATGTCGAGGGTCGGACGTGTGCGTGAAATAGACCACGAGGGCAGGTGGGACACTCCATCCTACTATATTGGCTATGAACCAAGTCAGTGCATGACAAATTCAATTGAAGATGTTCACGCGAGTGATTTGGAATCATAGAATATAGTAGGGATGGAGTGACACCAAGAGCCACTGGATGGGCTAATCCAGGTAGTGGGTCCAAGGAATAAGCCTTAAGGTGGGGAGTGATAAGGGGGATGAGAGAGGGGTGGTGAGGACTGCGAGAAAATTGGGTTGGAGGGTTTCAGGACCTCAACCCGTCGCGACCACCGCTGCTTTTATACGATCGCCCGTCACAGCGATTTTTTCCATCGCTGCGGTGCTCACTTTTTGGAGCATGTCTGCCCATCGAACCACGCCGGCCCTTTTCCGTCACATAATTTTACACAGGATCCCAGGTAGGCATTATGCATCATCACCTGATAATCACACTGATCGGGCATCCTGCAGGCATGTCACAAAAGGAAACCGGGCATGGATGTCCTATGAACGGCAACGTCAAAATTGAGTTTAGAATGGACACTTCGTGAGGGTCTGACACGCACCGTGGTCCGTGGAGAGCACAGCCGATAGCCTCGTTGACATACTAGACGGTCCATTGGTAAGGGTTTACACACAAAGACAGGAACTCAGGGACTGAGGGACCTGTTTAGGCTAGTCCCAGTTTGTCTACCATGCCAGCATCCCGAGCGACAGGTATAATTGTTGGTATATGTGCGCTTCGATGACACGGGGATCAACGTGTGAGTTCCACATCACCTGAGCGCACTCAAAATGGCCAGCAGGATCATGTCCGGCTATAGCGCGTTGGCGTCGAGAGGCGACAAAGCCTCCCCCATCAGAAGGACACTGCAATGCAGCCGCACGTCGACCGCTGAAATGAACGTCCGACGCTCATCACATTTCTAGGTAAAAGCTGCGGGAATCGAGGCAGTGTTGGAGGTCGGATCAACCGACGGTTATGGGGAATTGAAGAGCTTGTTTTGCCGTAACCAGGTTAGACGTGGTGTGGTGGGGAAGTCGGAGCTGTGCTCCATCGAGGGAAAGTCGAACGTAATGGCGCTAAGAAGACGATGTGGATGCTACACCCACCCTTCAGATTTCCGGATAGAACGAGTGCAGAAACCCGCGGAGTAAGGGGTTTTCTCTGCGCCGTCCTTTCACTCCACCTCCATTGCGAATGAATCAAAACACACTCCTGAAACATGTTGACCTCTGATGCATGCAGAGATAGATCGGCTCAAGTGGAGCACATCTAATATTCTTGGATTGACAAACCAACCTAAAAAATATCCACATTTAAACCGCGAGGACGACGTCAGACGAGGGGTCGATGGTCAACATTGCTGAGTATCCACATTTTCCAGATGGATATTCGGGGTACAGGGTGGAGGTATAATCACAACAGATCACCGCGATTGACCTGAGTGTTCGCCATCAGTTGACGACCAGAAATATTTCCGTTTGGATTCAGGCTAGCGCACTTACACTGCCCCTCCGACGCTCGTTTGGCGCGAGGTAAAGTCAGGGCTCCACTCCAGGCTGTGATCGCAGCTGCCCTCCCGCCCCACTGTCCACCAGCACCATCTTCATGCGTGTATACTCCACCGTGTCTTTGAAAAATGGGTCACCAAAAGGGACGAGACCGCGCTTCCCATACCACTGGCTACTACTAAGCCGGGCGTCGCACCAAAGGACTGTTGCACCCATGCTCGAGCAATGAGATGCCGCGTAGCGCAGCAGGCTTGTCCCAATACCTTGACCCTGGAACTCTGGGTGGCAAGCGAATTTCCTGAACCGTGCTGAGGCCCGGTAATCGCCACTTGCTGTACGATCACCAACCCCGACAGATGGGATGGGCTCAAAAAAGACAGAGATAACTGCGACTGGCTTGTTCTGGGAAGGTACAAAGGCACCGAAATGGTACCCGTATTTGTCCTCATCGAGCCGAACGTAATGGAGTGGCTTGTCTGGCCACAGGACCAAGTGACGCAGCTCCTCCGTCAATTCTGCCGTGATCTGGTTGATACGCAACGCCGATACTAAAAAACGTGATTGGATGTTGATAATTGTAGATTGTTGATTGGACACTTACTCTCTGCGGCTTCCGTGGTTGCGGCTCTGGGGTTCGCTTCGACAACAACCGCAGACTCCGCCATACTCGTGAATAAAGTCTCCGGTGCGCTAGAGTTGTGGTCTCAATCCAACTTCCTGTTTCGCCAACACAGGTTGCCTTACTAGGCAGGGTCAAGCATGCAACTTGAACTTTACAATTTGCAAGATCCGCAGTCTCAACACAACAGCGTACTTCATGCCGGATACCGACGTGACCCACCGCATGTTAAGCGAGCCCTGAGCCGCGTCACAGGAGTCCGCCTTCAGCAAAAAAGGTAACACAATCCGATCCGCCCTTCGCGGCACTGATGTATGACGGCCTCGTGAATTGTCACGGTGATCCCAGCCTTTCGATATCCATTACGTGGAAATCTTGATTCTGCGTTGGATAACTGCTTGTGGTTCCATCCTGTGTTTGATATGCTTACGTTGTGCCTTTTACAGATTTCACTTTTCGTCCCAATCCATTCTGTTCCAATCCATCGCTTCCACGAGTCATTGACCGCCACCTAGATCTTCCTGATCGGTTCATGTTGGAGATGAATAATCTCCTTAATGAGCAATCGACCATATCGCCAAATTTATACAAGCCAAATTTTAATATGCGCCTCCACATGAACGCAACCCTAGGCCAAAGTCTTGAAGTAGTGTGTCGCCCATCAAACACTTAGTGGAAAAAAAAAATTCTCCAATAGATCCCAGTCACACCGGTCCGATTCTCCTTTGGTGGTCAGACGCCTATCCACCTCAGGGGACCATAATCGTCCGGAGAGGCACCCATCCCATTGAGATTGACTGATCGCCTCTCTTGACAGTACACTCCACAGCAGTGATGGTACACTGCGGAGACGACGAGTTGGGTTCGTCCTCCCTATCAAATAGCTTCTGACATCTAGCGATAAGAGGGACGGCAAGCAGGAGCATCCCCT
This sequence comes from Neoboletus magnificus, assembly GCA_003316145.1. NCBI lineage: Eukaryota > Fungi > Basidiomycota > Agaricomycetes > Boletales > Boletaceae > Neoboletus > Neoboletus magnificus. The sequence continues at coordinate 30,029 of QFEI01000166.1, read as the reverse complement.
GGGGTTTAGCCCGATCGATGGCACAGTCGCCGTATACGTGCTTCCTCCGCATCATGCCCCCGCCTCGTGTCATGACATTGAACGAACAGACATCTCAACCCCCATCCTTAAATTTTCGAATGGGCCCCACTTTTTCCCTTTATGCTGCATCCGGTATAAACCAGTGACATGCATTAGGGTTTCGACTCGTTTTCGGTTCGCTTACACAACGAGGTTCGACATCATTTCTGATAACGTGTAGTTCAGTGATATTTCACTTGTGGTGCCATTTCAACAGGACTTCATTTCCTCCTCTCTCTCGGACGGAACATTCAATATTTATCGACCTCTCAATGCGCGTCGCAAGCTACCTTCATCGTGGCGAAAACTTAATTAGGAATTCGTTTGTTTCCGATGCACGTCACATCCTGTTCTGGGTGGTTGTCTCCAATGGCAAGTCCCCTGATCTTTATTCACTTGTGAAGGCACCACCCCCTATCTCATCCCATTGATCCCAGCAAACATCAGTCGTATTCGTCTGCTGCTAGTCCCCCAGCGCAACCTTTCTGGAAGGCAAGTAGCCACAATTAATGCCCGTTCTCTTCGTTTCCACAGCCAAAGCTGGTCAACTGTACTTTATTCATAAAGCCGACATCCAATATGTTTCATAACATGAATCTACGTTCCGTTCTAAAAAAATGCAGGGTATCCCCCTCCTATCACGTTGTGTTGGCAGCGTTTCCTGATTGCGTATGTCGTACTATGCCATCTTCCATTTTCTCAAATGGCTGGGGCTCATGTGTTGGGGTTGCAGCCCTTGAGGCACCGTCTCTGTTCCATGCTTCCACCACACTTTTGCGAGCCTCGAAACCACCCGCCCAACCAAACCAGTGGTTCCTTGGACAGTGAGGTCCTCGTAATACGAGCATCCCAAGTTGAAAAGCGTACAACGCCAACATCAACAGGGAACAGGCCCGCCAACCATGCTGAACAAACACTTCCGTCCCAACGGATGTCCCCATAACTTGCCCAATGAAAATCTACGTTATGTATCAGCTCAATCCATCGTTGTCTTTCAACGTGTATTCACCGACAGAATGAGAATGGCGTTTAGGCGAGCTCGTGCGGTGGTAGAGATACTATCAGGTAGTCATCGTCATCTTTTTCATTCACCATTGAAAGAAAAATATACTTGAACACTGCAGTAGACAGTGCTACTTGCTGCATTTGACGGGCGATATCAAGTCCGAAACAGGCAATGATGACCGCCGATACATTGATCCCCCCCGCAGCGGTTTGGACAGATTGGAAGACGAGAAGGACGGACGTTGCCACTAATGTTGCGTACCATGGCACGAGATTGTCAATCAGCCGGCCTGCAAAGGGACCGAGGAGGACACCGAGCATGCCCACAAGTCCGAAAAGGCCGATGACCAGTCTGAACAGATGAGTCACGTGATATAGCTAGAGAAGTAGAATTTACTCACGTCGAGTAGTAGTATGGCGATCCACCGAGCAAGAACGTCAACGTGACCCAGAAACTGGTGAAACACGCACTGGATGCGATGTTTATCAGTGCAGTCTGTATCACAAGTGGTTCCGTCACGGCGTATTTGGCCATGGTGTAGAGAATGTTGAAGTACGTCAGGTCGCAATTTTTAGCTGGATAATCTGGTAGGACCAAGTACGCGCCGACCAACACGAGACACTGGACACCGATGGCCATGTAGTAGACTATCCGCCACGTATTGAAGTTGCCAATGACTCCCGCAAGTACGCGTGCGATCAAGATTCCAAGCATGAGACCAGAGAGTACCACGGATAGGGCAGATGCTCTGCGTTCTGGTGTAGCTAGATCGGCTGCAAGGGGCATGAGGATCTGTGGAGTGACGCTGGCGGCACCGATCAAGAAACATAACGCTTCAAAGACTTGGAGGTTGGGCGTTACGCTCAACCCGATGGTAAGCATGGTCGACACCAAGACTAATGACAAAATTAACTGTCGTCGGCGGACTAGATCTCCTAGAGGGGATATCAGAAGGAGGCCTGTCGCATATCTGATTAGCGTGATAACTACCCGCACTGATTCGTACATAACGTGAGCGTGATTTACCCTGCTTGTATCAACGTTGGTATCCTGTGAGATCGTTTGCCTTTAACGATATCTGTTGAAAGTGACGAAGCTGCCTACACTGATATTTCGCTGTAGGTGACATCAAAAGACCGCGACAATTCGACTGAAAACACCGGCGATCAAGATGCTAACAAAAATACACGAAACTCTCCACATAACTTACTCAACAAGGGTTGACAATAGTATAAGTTTGCGACAGCTGGAAAGAGATCAGGAAGGATCTGTCTTGCTGATCCAAGGACGTACTGAATGTACTGGCAAATCCAAACGAGATGTTTAACACAATCCCGAAGTGGAAGGGCTTGTCGGGATCGTAACGTAGCCTCATCGGAATTGGGAGGATTCCGAAGTCGGTCGAGGGCACCTTGCCAGCAAAGGGTGTTGGGCTTGGCGCACTGACATCAGCTTCTGTAGTCGAGGAAGCCATAAGAAGCCATCGCTGGAAAGTGGGAAGCATAAATAGCGACGGAGAGCGTGGCGAGCTTGGTGTGGGACCGGACTGGGTCGGCAGGCCGCAAAGTTATCTTTATGCGAAGCTTGACTTCATGAGTCAGTCGTCGTGGGCGCAATATCTGCGAGCCGAGCTCGGTAAGATAGGCGCAATTCCCAAAAACAGGTTTCTGTGTTACATTTTTAGTCTGCGGTCACAGTACTTGCAGTGATTCGGGAAAGCATCTTGGTTGGACGACTACATCGGCAGCCGGATAACACCTGTGTACGTAAGCGAGTCCAAGTCAGGAGTCTCAAATTGAAGCACGCCTGCACGTATTCTTCTCTTACCATCGAACTTGCATGGTTGACTTCAGAGTTACGCACTGGGTCATGCACTGCCAGCAAGAGCAAAATACCTAGGGTGATGGTCTGCGCAACAGACACAACAACCCTTTTGATACCTCGGAACTTGAAGGAGATGAACTCCTTAGTTACAACAATATTTTTATCCGACGGCATCAACTTGTCGTTGCTGATAGACGCATGGTAGACTACCATCGGATGATGTAGTGTCTATAAATAATACCACGGCATGCTACAGTTTCCTACCATAGTTATACCTTGAGTCGAGGCAACTACAGAGTGAAACTTTAAAATCGGGGGAAGTCTATGCAGTCGACACGAACTGTATGTGCTACAAAGCGCTACGTCTAATAATGTTTTTTTCCTGATGACTTGCGGCTCTCAAGAATAGGGACACTTCCCAAGTCTGTTGGAACCGAGCAAAGGTTTTCCTATATATAGATATCGATATCTACATGAACACCGGGCGCCTCAGGTTGCATCATATGGACATGGGATACATGAGATCCCGTCCCGTGCAGGACACTTCAATTACTCCACATATGCATCACTGATTCCCTTTCGAAGCAGCTTTTACAACACCTGCAACTTAAAAGCGGACCTCCTCTCTGGAAGCAATCATACCCAATCCATGCATTTTGTGTAATCTCAAAAAATAATCAGCTTATGTCAAGAGGTCACAGGTACGGCTCCCCAACGCTATGCATTACGAGGCAATATGCAATATTACCATATGCATTGTGAGCATATCTACTGTACATAATCAGAATCGATTAATGATCAAGCTTGGACCTGTTCCGCATCCAATCTGTCATCCCTTGATCTTGAAGCTCATGGCTACCAGGTTGAGGCCCACGTGGACCCAATTCGTCACCAAAGTAAAATGTCCATCACTCAAAGTGCTTCTTTATCCAATTCAGCACCATCTTGGAGCATGCCGGTATGGACACGTCCGGGACTCTGCCGGCGGATTCCATCCGGTTGCTTCAATCGACATACTTGAGCCTAGTACCTTTTGCTCACCACACGTTATGCATGCCTGTGCTTAACACTTTGACTCTGTCCCGATTTCCCTGGTCTACATACTCCTGAATTCTTATAGAAGGTTCCCGGGTTCAAGATGGCAATCCCGATCCAAAAGAAAGCTGGCCAGCTTCCTCAGAGACTTCGAGCATCTTTATGTCCGCACTCTCGGGTCTCCTTCAATGAGCCCATATATCTTTAGATACGGTCTGCCAAGTTGCACCCATAGCTTTCAGGAAGGAGAGTTGATAGAAATTGGAGGGGTAGGTTGTAACTAAACTGAATTCGATGGAATCTCCGGGGCCTGGACGAGCGACTTCGCCAACAAGAGGCTGATTATCTCACGCCGCTTGATTTAGCCAACCCCGCGAGGTGATTAACGTCCGTAGATATTTGGGAAACTAATGATGTTCCCCGACCAACAGATTCCACAGAAGGACTAAAGGTAGAAGTCGAGCATGGCATGTCGCTGAAACGTTCGGGAACAATAACTCGGCACCTGGTACAATTCAATCTCCTATTCGCAGGCCATGTTCGTAGGTCCATTACCAGAAATTAATCGACATGAAAGGGGACAAATTGGCGTTGTAGATCAAGAGCACCGCGCGTGTTGGATATTTGATATACCCATCCATATCTGCCGGATCTCGGTTATTATAATTCATCAAAGCGACATTTTGTATCTATCACATCCTCAAATTTCAATATATCCATACCAGAGAGAATAAAGAAGTATCAGGAACGTAGTCTCGTATAACGTCGGATTGCACCAGGCATTCGCGCAAACGGTGCAAGAACAGCCCGATTTTGTTCAAGAAAAAAGAAGGCCACCAATATGCCTAAGTTTTTTTGTCAACCTCCAACGTGCCTGAGCACCCCGATGTCGACGACTGGGTAACAACGGCTTTTTCGCTGTCGCTGGTACGCCCGGACATCTGTTCGAGCCGGGGTAATGCGGTCGAACCGACCTCAGTCTTCATCGACAATCCTCCCTGCCAACCTATCCATCGTTGACGTGGACAGTGTGGACCTCTCAGAAGGAGGATGCAGAGTTGCCAAATAAACCACCCCATGGCTAGAAGTGCGTTTGCTCGCCAGCCGTAATTGACGAACACTTGTGTCCCTACAGCCGTGCCCATCACTTGTCCAAGGAATATCTAGGAAAGGGTGAGGGTTAGGAGACGAACGCTAGGCAAGAAAGCGTTGTTCAAACGACGCACAGCAAGCAGAAGCAACGAATTCAGACGGGAACGCGCTGTATCCGAGATACTACAAATACATTATCAGATCTCTATAAGAACATATCCTCGGAGAACGCCGAGAAAGACGCCGATGCTCACCCAAAGATAAGCGTCGCGAGAGAAATCTGTTGGGTCTGTCGAGATAGGTCTAGACCAAAGCAAGCAATAATCACTGCAGCAACGTTTATCCCTCCAGCTCCCGTCTGAACAGCTTGAAAGGCGATAAGAAAGAGAGTAGCCACCAAGGCTATGTGCCATGGAGCCATCCTGTCGATGACCCGACCCATTAATGGCACGACCACCACACCCAAGATACCGAAGAGGCCGAAAAGGCCGATCAGGACACTGGGTAAGTTCGTTAATCTATGTACAACCTATCCTGAACAAGACTCACGTGGAATAGTAATATGGGGGCCCACCGAGCAAGAAGGTGAGCGTGACCCAAAAGTTTGTGTAACACGCGCTCGCAGCAACGCTAATGAGGATGATCTGGACCACCAGTGGTTCCTTCACCATGAATTTCCCCATTGAATGGAACATCCCGAGGTACGACAGTTGTCGATTTTTAGCTGGATAGTCGGGGAGAACCAAGTATGATCCGACGAGAACCAAACCTTGAATGCAAATCGACATCCAGTAGACATATCGCCAGCTCACGAAATTGGCAACTACACCGGAAAGAACCCGGGCGATAAGGATGCCCAACAGGAATCCCGAGGTTACCAAGGAAATAGCAGATGCACGACGTTCTGGAGGTGCTAGATCCGCTGCGAGTGGTATGAATATTTGAGGTGAGACAGACGCGAACCCGACCAAGAAGGAGATCACTTCAAAGACATAAAGGTTATTCGTGACTGCCAGTCCGATGGTAAGACATGTCGAAGATAACACCAGGATGAGGATGAGTCCACGACGGCGCAACATGTCACCCATGGGAGAAATGGTCAGGAGCCCAATTCCATACCTGTTATCATGAGCAAGAGTGGATTGAAGAGCTAAACAGCGACAGCCTACCCTGCCTGTACTAAAGTGGGTATTCTGACGAGACGCATCAACAAGGCTTTCCACGTGCATGAGGACACGGTCAAATACCTTGATACTTCGTCATAGGTAACGGAGAAGGAATTTGATAATTGAACTACGATTTGTCCATGAGCCGGGAAACCGGGCCGTGAGCGCAATCACTCTTACTCAATATGGGCTGGCAGTAGTACAGATTGGCACAAACTTGTCGTGTCGTGAGCGTACGAGAGTGTATGCAATAGTGGCTAGGCTCACCCAGAGTGTTACAAATGCCAAAGAATATATTCAGAAACATGCCGAATTGGAACGGTTTGTCTGGATCATAACGAAGCCGTTCGGGGATGGGTAAGAACCCAAAGTCGTATCGATACGTAGGATGTTGAACGTCTAGCATTTGTTCGGTTGATGGAGGTACAACTGCTATCGATGACCTAGCAGTGGTTGCACCAGTTGGGGAGGTCGACATTGTCCGAGTAGAGGAGACGGAGCCCCATCTCACATCCAAGGACACGTATTTATAAACATCTTGGGAAGATACCAGGTGAATTCGTGACCACGAAAGGGTAATTTGAGCAACGAGGACCGCATGTTGGTACGTCAGCTGGTCATGGGGTACCGTACGTCTCGCGAGGACAAGAGGTATCGAGCCAGCCATAATCAGGTGAAAACAGCGTGCTGTCGTCGTGGATCCAGGCCACTTGAACGTCGTGTGCTCTAGAGGAGTTGTAGAACAAAGTCGAGATCTCATACACGCATCGTGATAGCGAATTTTGCGCATTAGTTCTTGTGGGCCAAGACAACTCGATAAAATGTTACCCAAACAGTCTTCCGCATTGAAAGGGCCCTCAGTGATGCAGGACCCATTGCTAAAGCTCGAGTGCAGGTGTGATCGTTAGAGAGAGATTGGCCTTTCTGGTGAAACGCTTTATCTGTAACTTGGCAAGTTATTTGCGTCTGAACTCCCAGTACATACTGTTCAATGTTTGAACATTAACGTTCGAACGTTCAGCGTTCAGTGTTGATTTAGAAATAGTACATAAAAGTCACAGATTATCTGCCTTCGGGGCACTGCCACAGTGTATGGTACTAGCTGGGAAAATAACACAACGCCGCCATAAAGTACGGAGGTAAGGTACGGTACGTACACAAGCTTAGGTCAGTTACGCCATAGCGATGGGTGAGGAGAATGACTGCACATTGCTGCGAATGAAACACTAAGATAAACAACCAAAACAATAGTTCCAGGGAAGTAATATGCAATGTGCGACAGAAGCGGATCGTGGACAAGCCTCCTTCACGTTTCGGGGTTCTCGAGTTCAACCCGATTTAAGTTGGAACCTGCAATGTCGTGCATGGAGGACGTTTGAGTTGCGGGAGTCGCAATGCCATTCTGCTTTTGCTCCACCTGATAGGAGAATCCACCCTCGTAGCCAAACCACGTGTATCGCTTGCAGTTCGGCCCCCGAAGGAAGAGAACAAGCAATTGCCACCCATAAAACGCCATCGAAAGTGCGGATGCAGCACGCCAGCCACGGTTCAAGAAGACTTGTGATCCTGCAGACGTACCCATAGCCTGTCCCGCAGAAAGCTATACAAAACATCCAACAGAATTAGCGAATTTTTACTATTTGTCTGTGAAGATGACATGCAGACCGAAAGCGTCAGGACAGCATTTAAACGTGACCGAGCATTTTCCGAAATTCTAATTAGGATACAGATTAGATAGGGTCGTTCGAGGGTCCAGCGGCAAAGACTTGCCCAAAGACGATGGTCTGCAGAGAAACAGTCTGTGATTGCCGGAAAGCGTTAAGTCCGATGCAAAAGACGATTACAACAGCGATGTTGGTCCCCGCGGCCGCAGTCTCGACACCTTGCAAGATAAGGAGACAACAGGTTGCTACAAGCAATGACAACCAAGGGCCATGTTGATGACTGAGCCACCCGAATAGAGGCCCTGCAAGCACACCCACGACTCCGATGAGACCGAATAGGCCAATGTACAGCCTGCGAGTTTAGTTTCGACCAGTTCGATGCGACTGCGAGGGAACCTACGTCGAGTAATGGTAAGGGGGACCTCCCAAAAAGAAAGTCAGAGTCACCCAGAAGCTTGACCAGCATGCAACGGATGCAATATTGATGAGTACCGCCTGCATGAGTCGCGGTTCGGTGACGAAATACTTGACCATCGTGTAAAATATTCCGAGGTAAGTGAGATCAAGATTTTTGGGTGGTTGATCCGGTATGAGCAGGTATGCTCCACACAAGACAATAACTTGGACTCCGATGGATACATAGTAAACCACGCGCCATTGAAAGAAGTAAGCAATAACCCCAGCTATCACGCGGGCTAGTAATATTCCCAACATAACGCCGGACTGCAGAACTGAAACCGCAGCCCTGCGGTGTCTTGGAGAAGCCAAGTCCACGGCAAAAGGTATAAGAATTTGAGGGGTAACATTGAACACTCCGAGAAGGAATGCGAATATCTGGAACACGAGGAGGCTTCTTGACAGAACCAGACCAACTGAGAGGCATGTTGTGGTGGTCACTAGCGTCAAAATCAACTGACGTCGTCGGAGAAGATCTCCCAGAGGGGATATGAACAGGAGCCCAATACAATATCTGTTATTACCCGGACATGTTCAGTTTGGATTGGTGAATAGAGTAACAAGACATGCCCAGCTTGGTACATCGTAGGAACCCTGAAGAGATATCAGAAGAGAACAATTTTGAATGAGATCACTCACTGTGATACGTTCGTGTATGTCGTTTGAAAATCAATCGACATCTGGACTGAGGACCGAAGTGAGCTTGCCTGGGTAAGGAAGACAAGGGAGACGCACTCAGGAGTGGTTGGCAGTAGTACAGATTCGCCACAGCTTCTGGAGATCAGAAAGAGTTCTCTTTGATGGAGGAACACTGACTGAGTGCACATCCCAAGCCAAATGCAATCCTGGACCACGGTCCAAAATAGAACGGATGAGCAACAGAGTACCGGAGTCGTTTGGGAACAACGATAAACCCAAAATCCTTATGCGGCACAGGGGATTCTTCGAAAGTCGAAATGGCCTGCTCCACATCCATGATGCAACCAGCGATGGAAATAGACAGGAGGAGACGCAGAAGCACGAGCAGCCGCGCGGACAGTCAACACGCCGAGGTATAAAACCTTGCGGCCTACAGGCCAGCGGACACATGAATCATAGCCTTGGCCTGCGGACGTAATTTACTTTCCGTTGTACGGACACTTGTACTGGCACGCACAAGGCGTATTGATTACAGCAGGGTGCGTGAGACCAACCTGCCGTCTGTTCGAGGTAGGGAATGCATTTCTTCAAGGGCCTTCGGAAAGTTCACTGTGGAAGCAGCTCAACCGCATCCCTGCCCTGACCCGGCGAGCCAATGCCCGAACAACAAATGATGTCGAATAGAATATTTCGCTTTTCAAGATCTAGCTGTGAAATAGGCCCAGGTCGGCCTTAAGAATGATCGAGAATGGGTGTCAAGAAGCGAGGCATAGAATGAGACCGGGATGACAACCTGACCTAGTAACAACCTACTCAGCATTGACAACGTCCCACACTCTGAACGCGTGCCACTCGGAACACGACGAATCTTGGGTGGGTGGACTTTGAGCGCCAAAGTGAATGGTAACCTTCAGCCCTGCAAAGTCACGGTACCGTACTGGGCAACGCTAGGTGAGGTTGATCTTGCTACCATTGTCGGCTCGATGAAAGTGGGCAGATTGTTGCAAAGGCCGCGACACACTGAGCCTGCAGAGCCATGATGACGGTGTTTCCACAACGCTGGAATGTTGACATCCCACAATGTTGTGAATGTGGTCCGCCAGCCTGCCTGTTACGGGAATTAACATGCATCCTCCTGCCAGTGCAAGCACATCTCCGCCATTTTCACACGTTAGTGTGTGGCATGTCCAAAATTCATCAGCTCGTGTCGAGACCCGGTGTGACTGAAGAGGCAGAAGAATGCAAGATGGTTCAATGAACCGAAGTTTCCGGTGCCTTTCCAAACTACATGTAGGCTTTTCCTTTCGGAAAATTTCCAACCTCAATGCTGTCTAAGCCCTTGCACAACGACCAGATGTGGGTTACTGCCACTCACTGCAAATTCCCCGAACCAGGCTCTGTCAGGAGTCTTTGTTTCATATAATTCGCTAACCGAACATGAGATGATGATATGATCTCCGACCCACCCATTTCCTCCGCTTTCGGCTCAAATTGGTGACTCGAGGGGTCCGACAAGTCTTCCTGCCTCACGAGCATCCTCCCTAGAGTCTTTGTAGCACGTCTTTTTCCTGTGCCACGTACCCAGAGAACGCTTCCCCGCATACCGAACAAGATACAAATATGATACACCAGGACCTACTTACTTAGCCCAGGATCCAAAGGAAGCCGCTCACATTTTCCATGTTGACATCAAGCTGCGTTGGAAGGGCCTTCCAACTTCTTATATATCCCCGCTTCTTGAGCGCGTAGATCTGATGTGGCCCCCTGTTCTACTTATCTGAAAGTGCCTCCGTAGCGTGCTCCATTTTACCCGTGCTTCATGGCCTCGTCCTGGCGGGATTTGAAATGGTCTTCCATCCATCTTGATTCCCCTAGCACGCGGTAATCTCCAGAACCTCGAATCGTTCGATAGCTTCCCCCTTCGTCTCATCACCCTCTATCTTCCATGTACCTCACCCCTCGTATCCCCCCACTAACTCTCGAGGCTTTACTCGCGTGATGGCGGATACGCAGCACTTGAACTGGCGCTCTCCATTGCTTTAAGGTCAAACTCATTCGGAAAATCAACATCCAAATTTCAATATATATCACCAGTGACCCAGCCAACAACGCTACACCACACCTTGTGATGTGGATCAATGTACAGAGAATACATAAGACACTTCATCTCTTCGCTCCATACCCTCGTCCACCATTGATTTCCCTTCCTTTAAACTAGGAGTAACCACACACGTTCTCGAACTTCCAGGCGTCCACATCTCAACGGTCGCCTCTGTCATCGTCCCCGTCTCCGTCCCACAACCCGCAATCGCCCATTGCGAAGCGGCCTCGGCACGTTCCTGGTACAGCTTCCGATCACCGGACACAAACCCACCATCATACCCAAACCAGACATGCCGTCCGCAATTCGGTCCACGCATGAACAGGACGAACAGTTGCCACCCGTAGAGACCGACCGAGAGTGCGGCTCCGGCGCGCCAACCGTATCGGAGGAAGACGTGGGATCCGGCGGAGGAGCCGATAACTTGGCCTGCGAAGAGCTGTCGACAACAAATTGAACGAACACAAGAATGGATAGATAGCACGACAAGACGTCAGTAAGAGAACACTCGCACGAGAGACAAGCGCAGTCGAACACCACGGGGAAGCGGGACACGTACTGAAACCGAAAGGATAGCATTCAAGCGTGAACGTGCTTCCTCGGAGATACTGTATATCTCAGTTCGTCACCTATCTTTGCAAGCCTTCAATCACAAAACCTTGCTCACCTAAACACGATCGTCTGCAACGACACTGTCTGCGTCTGTCGAAGCGCATCGATCCCAAAGCACACGATGACAACGACGGCGATGTTAATCCCACCGGCCGCCATTTCGGCGCTCTGGAGGACCAATAAGCAAAGTGTCGCTACAAGCACGGAAAACCAGGCACCGAGCCGCTCAATGAAGCGACCCGCCAACGGTCCCGAAAAGATACCCAAGATTCCGATCAGCCCGAATAGACCGATATACAACCTAGACGTCCAAAATAAACGCGTCAGAACCGCGGTCCATGTTTCATCATTATCACGAATGGATTGCAGGCCAAGCGCAGCAGCAAAGGGGAATGACAGAGAAGGTCACTCACGTCGAGAAATGATACGGCTCGTCACCCAACAAAAAGGTGAGCGTCACCCAAAAATTCGACCAACACGCCACTGAGGCAAGATTAATCAACGCCGCCTGCACGAGTATTGGTTCGGTGACGGAATACGTAACCATGGTGTGTAAGATTTCGACATATGTGAGATGGGGATTCTTGGGCGGGTGATCCGGTATGAGGACATAGACACCGCACAAGACGATGATTTGCGCGCCGATGGCCATGCAGTACACAGTGCGCCAACTAGAGAAATAACCGATAACACCAGAGAGGACACGCGCGAGGAGGATGCCAAGCATGACACCGGATTGCAGTATCGAGACGACGCGGGCGCGGTGATGTGGGGCGGCGAGGTCCGCCGCCAAAGGGATGAGAATTTGAGGGGTGACGTTAAACACGCCGATGAAGACAGCGAGCGTACAGAAGATAACGAAATTCCGTGACAGAACCAAGCCCATCGAGAGGCACGTTGTGATGCAGATGAGAACAATAATTAGCTGACGACGCCGAACCAGGTCACCGAGAGGAGAGATGAAGAATAACCCAATACAATATCTGTCATATGGGAACGTCATGGGAAGCGGGCTCCGTTAAGACACCAGAAACGTACCCCGCTTGATATATAGTAGGTATCCTGAAACACAGTCAACAATGTTCGAGCGAACGCAGCCCGAACCTACCATGCTACTGTCGCATACGTCTCATTGAACGAATTGGCAATCTCAACTAGAAAGGTAACGCGTGAGCGACGTATGCACCACGCGGGAAGAACCCATCTTACTCAGGAGGGGCTGGCAGTAATAAAGATTGGCCACGACTTCCCAATGTCAGCACAACCAGTTCTTCATATCGATGACGGCATGCTCACCAAATGTACAGCTAAGACTTAGGCCAATTTGGGTCCACTGCCCAAGATCCAGTTGCCGACCAGGGTCGTAGCGCAACCGTGCAGGTATAACCAAGACCCCGAAATCTTTGTGAGGGCGAACAATGGGCTCAGACTCCAACGTTGTTGAACTCGAGCTCGCCGCTACCCGCTCTGAATCCATCAGGGCCAACACTGGCAGTGACCAGCAACGCTGAGGGCTGCCCGAGCCATCGAGCATGATGGTCTATACCACCCCTGTTGCGGTCCACGTTAGTAGGAATAAACTGTTGGAACGAATAGCGAAGGACAGTAGTTGGAAGGCAGGAGGAACGGGGATGGAAAGACAACCATAGAATACCGGTAAAAGGTGGAGATATATGATGACCTCTAGGACCTCAGGGCCATTTTTACAGGCACCATACGGATCTTGGCGAGCGACCTGCCGGCTCCATCTTCGCAAGGTCTGGTGCCCGAGGATAAGTTCGACACATTGATGGGGTTGACGTGGTTCTCCGGACACTCGTGTCCGAAAAGCCCAAGACAAAAGACTGTGGTTCAGCCAGCACCGACGGCCCCGCAAAAGTTCATTTACTTATGTATAACAACATGCACTTACAAGGCCATGTCCGAAAAATTTGGTAAGTAGGGCACGGTCCGTCGCAACGAAGCGTCCCTGATCGGTTCCGTGGTCGGGGTCGAATGCTGAATTGACACCTTTCCTGCCGCTTAATTGGTGGGGTCCGTGTGTTCAGGCCTGGGTGACCATAACTAATTCATTTCGAAAATCGCAAGTGCACAACTTCTTTTTGTGGTGAGACTTCTCGAGGAATCGATGATGGATGGACCTACAAGCAGAGTCGATGCCTCACTGGAACACGTGAAACGTGAACGTTCTGAACATAGGCCAATACAAACCCTGCCATAGTTATGATCGTGGGTTTGCCCCGCAGCGGTATCAGAACAAGCTTTCTCAATCCCTCCATACCCCACGTTGGGTTGGGTCGAACGCCTAGCAAAGGGACAACATAATATGATACCTTTCAGCGCAGTTCCATCCCTCGAGCCAGTTCAGTATCTCTTCTATCTCATAACCCGGCCGCGGTCCGCCGCCGTTTCGCTGAATGGCGTGTGTCGGGAAGCCTCCCAAGGGGTACGGGTTATGATAATTGACTACGCCTATTGAACTCGACGTGGCTAGGCACGTTTATCATTAAAGAAATTTGCGGCTAATCGGTCGCCGTTGCCAAGCCCCGTGCTCGGCCAAGTTGAAGGTTGACTGCGAACGCCGAACGGGCGATTCTCCGCTCTCCGCTTCGAAACCTGGTCTACAGAGTCTGGTGACCAGACCAGTCTGTGAGGCAAACCGGCGATAGACAGTCTATGGCCAACACGCTCAGAATGCGTGGGATAATATCCTAACGCACATTCTGATTAGCATTTGCTACGCTCTGAGACGGCGATGTCATTGCAAGCATGTTGGCTCGTAACCAGCACCATTGATAACAACCCATCATTCACGCGTATACAACAATCGAGACCGCCCAACGTGGCATTCAACTACTTTCCTGGGTTTGCGACATTCGCCTCCGTTGCCCGCCCAGCTTCACGAAATGTCTCCAGCGCCTTCCAAGCCGCGCCCGACGCAATACTCTCCCTCGCCAACCGAACTCCATCCTTATAATCCACCGCTATCCCAGCAACGACCAACAGTGCCGACGCGTTCATCAACACAAACTCCGACACGGGTGTCAACTCCTCCGGTATCTCCCCTCCCGACGTCAACAACCGGGTCAACGTCGCCGCGTTCTCCGGTGCCCGTCCACCCACCACCGCCGTGAGCGGGTGGGTCCCGAGTCCAAACTGCGCGGGGTGCAACACGGTCTCGACGATCTCACCGTCAGGCATGAGCGACCAAGCCCACGTCTCCCCCGCACAACTGATCTCATCGAGGCCCTCGGCCCCACACACCACCAGTGCCCTCATGACGCCCCCGTCCCTCAACGACTTCACAAAGGGGAGCCCGAGTTCGCGTTCGGCGACGCCGAGAACCATACCGCGGGGATAGGCGGGGTTGATGAGCGGACCGATGACGTTGAAGATGGTGCGGAAGGGGAGGGATTTGCGGTAGGGTGCGATGAGCGCGAGGGCGGGGTGGTAGTGAGGGGCGAGGATGAACGTGAAGGGGACACGGGCGATGGGCAAGGGCGTCCCTGCTGTTGGAGCGACGAAGCGGCAGTCGAGCGATTGTAAGAGGTCGGCAGAGCCTGATAGGGATGTCGACGCGCGACTGCCGTGCTAGAGATGTGTGATGGGTATCGTTCAATGGGGAGGGACATGAATGTTGATTTTGCGTACTTTGATTACTCGAGCGCCTGCGCCGGCTGCAACGATAGCAGCGCCCGTGCTGACGTTGAATGTGTTGTGTCCATCTCCACCGGTCCCGACGATATCGACGACAAAGTCCTTGTCGTCATCCTCGACTGTCGCTTTGAGGGCCCGAGAACGGAGTACTTCAGCGGCCGCTGCGAGATTTTCTGGACGTCGTTCTGCCCTTTGGATATGCAGCGCGGCAAGAAAGGCACCGATTTGCACGGGCGGGACGACATCGGGCGTAAAGAGGTGTTCGAGGGCGAGTTTGAGGTCGTCTGGGGTGAAATACTCGGGCGTCTTGACCAGTTTTTCTAGCAGCGTTTTGAATCTGTCGGACGTGTACTCCGCCATCGCGATTGATTCAGACCGGTCGTGCGCGAGGTAGGTGGCTCATATAGTCTGCTCGGTTATATCTCCAGCCTGACGAGCGTGGGCCCATCGCAAAGGCAGAGATATCGAACTGCCTTTGAGCGTCCCCGGCGATCATACACGGCAATTATTCAAACTGTAGATCAAGATATCCTCCGCCCCAATCGCCACCAACTCATCCATCACCCTCGCACATCCCTTTTTCTCCACCATCGCGCTCACGTCCACCCAGTCCGTCTTCTCCAACGGACTGATCGTCGGCGCCCTTCGTCCAGGCGTGATCTGGACCGCACGCGGCAGCGCCTCCCGGGAGACGTTGTACGAACATACGACGTATTTCTCGGCGGCGACGACACCCGCGATGCGGCTTGCGATCAGGTTGATCAGTGGCGTGTGGTCAGCACGGGAAGGCGTGGTAGATTTGATGAGGACAGCTTCGGTTTCGAGGAGTGTGGCGATAGCGTGCAGTCCGGCTGCACGCATAGTGTCTCCCGACTCTGTTCAGCGTTTCAGTTATCCGTGTCGGATAGGAAAATGTTGGGCGATTAGACGCACCTACGAGATCCACTGGACAGTAGAGATCGCCGTCAGCACCAACCGCACACAACCCATCCACGTCGTCCACTCACCGATCCCATCCGCGAGACCCAACGCACACGCCGCCTCCACACTTCCCCCAATATACTGAATCCTCGTCCGCTGTTCCCCTACCAACGCCAACCGATCGTCCAGCGTTCCGAAATACTCCCCCGCAAGCACCTCGAAGCTCGTCACGACGCGTTTCCCGGCGAGGTCATCCACCGTCTTGATCGGCCCGCGCTCGGGAACCTGGACTTGCAATGCACATTTCCCGAATGCGAGGCGTTGAACTTCGGTGACCTTGTCTTGCATTTTGGCTTCGAGGATGACGTCGTGACCGGTGATGCCGAGATCGACGTTACCGTTCCCGACGA
Source organism: Neoboletus magnificus (assembly GCA_003316145.1). NCBI lineage: Eukaryota > Fungi > Basidiomycota > Agaricomycetes > Boletales > Boletaceae > Neoboletus > Neoboletus magnificus. Next base: position 13,386 of record QFEI01000166.1, on the reverse strand, counting down.
AGGAGGGGATGTCTGCTGCGGGGAGGAACACGCTATGCACGAGCGGGCGAGAGAGAATCGGAGCATGATGTTTTTTAAATTAGTACAAACGGTGTAGAGGGATGTATAGACGTGGGCTTACAGTGCGATGGGGTGGTTCATCACGAGGCAAACGTCGAGACGGTTCGACCGGCGGAACTGGATGTCCGCACCTGATACATTCCACTGTCAAAATGCTGTACGTGATACATCTACATCAACGCAGCACACACACCTGCGAGTAACTGTAAGCATCGCTCGTGCAGTCTTCCTGTACATGACGATCAGGATCTGTTTGGGCGACCATAAACGTCGCGTTGATCAGACGTTACCTTTTTTCGGGATGGCAAAGAGTAAGCGACCGTTGAGCGCTTCGACGTCTGACACAGAGACTGAGATGATCCCAGATAGACTGAATCGTTGTAGAAACTCACTCATGTCCGCACGGTTCAATGCCCTCGATATGATGTAGGACGAACACGAGTCATCAACACATACTTATCTATGACTGTACACATTTACCAAAAATGGATCACCGAATCAGCACACGTTCGCGTCAACGTGTGGCACTGGCCAACGGCAAGTACATATAGCAAGTGGAGCTAGCGACGGTGTATATCATGCCAATCACCGCAGTGTAGCACGAGTCCACTCATCGTCCCGTCGAAACGCAAAGCCATCCCTGGTCGGTCGTCATGGTAAAATCCCATTCATCCAAGGGACGGTGCCCGCTGGCCACACGTTCAGATGTCAATGTGTCCCTCTGTCTCGTCACCGCGATCCATGTTCCGAGCCTGATGGAGTCCACTAATATGTCAAGTACCCAAACTGCCTCCGCGCGAGTCGATCCCACTGGTTCCAAAGATTCGTTTTCGAGTCCACAGCGACCCCGGAATACACTCGAATCTGGTACGCGCCTCTTCGAACTGATTTCACCTCGTTCGTGGTCACCCGACCGAGTGATAATTGGGATTGACTAGCCGGTCGCTGTCATTCGACCCCAATGGATGTAATTGAGCAAATCCAACCAATGCCTTGGTCATTTCTCCAAGAGGGTGGTGGTTGCCTTGGTTCGGGTTTCGTGCGCAATACGCTGTAGCCAGTGTTAGCCACTCCCAAACGACATGTCCTTTCAGATTTGGAGAGGATGGGAAGCATCTGCTTCTGGGAAATGGAGACACACCCCCGACCACGCGCCAGGAAAAATTCCGGAGATTTTGTGTCGGAGAAAAAAACCGAGTCACGGGGAGACATACATAAAGTTGATGATTGAAAAACAGTGAACACCTGACAGGAAGGGTTATGCAGTCACAAGAATCGGCAGCAATCGCTCAGCCTCTGTGTAGTGTTGGAGCGACGAGATATGATCCGTGCGAATTACGACTGAATGCCTTCTCATGGACAAAGGCTCGGCTGGCTCTATTTTGATTAAACCCACCGCAGCGTTTAGTGTGGACGGGCTCACAATTATAAGCATCGTGGGCGTGCCGTCGTGCGAAGACCTGTCAAGCAATGGTGTCTTCAGGAACGACAGTAGACTATATTTACTTATGGGTGCAACCGACGAATCAATCTGTCTCCCAGGTTCATCAGGGATAATAGCAGTGACCCAAAATCAAGGAAAACGGGGTCGAGCTGCATGCTCGTACGTACAAGTAGTTCCGCCGAGCGGTTCAGCCAGAGCCAGCTGACCGACTACCGCGAGGACGTAATGGCGTATCTCCGAGTGCGGAGGGGTCGCACGACGAACGGGCGAGGCACACACCATTTATACATATCGTCGCTTATCTGTTTCATGTCGCAGGGAATAGGGTTGTCTAGGAAGTTGATTGGCTGAGATCACCATTAGAGGCGGTTTCCCGAGGGACGGATAGCCTATTGTCTATTTAAGAGCATGACAGAGAACGTGGCATTGCGCGTGCGCTGAGAAGGCTATCTTTGCAGAGCGTGAAACAGACGGCCGTGTACTGCAGGAGGGTTTGAGATGGATCAATCTTGGGGTAACGGTCATGTGGCTCACCAATCTGATCTTGCGGCGAGACTTCGGGAAATACGTGCGATGATATGGATGCCAAAAAAGGCAGCTGGCTCGGAGTAACTGTGACATTGAGACTCCGACGAGGTGACGCGGGGCTAGACTGACGCGGCCCATAAGCACGCCAGTACTTAAACTAGACGACGAGCGAGCTTACACGCCGCTCTCATGCCAGACATGGACTCCATCGCCCTCCCCATCCAGAGACAGTTCAACCCTTACTCGGAGAACGGCGGCACCATCCTCGCAATTGCTGGCGCTGACTTTGCCGTCATCGCGGGCGACACGAGGCAGAGCGAGGGATACAGTATCCAGACGCGATATGCCCCAAAGGTCTTTCGATTGTACGCGTCACTCTCCTCATCGCATACCACGTCTTTTCACATCTCCAACAGGACCGATCGTGCCGTTCTCGCCGTGAATGGCTTTGCAGCAGACGGGAACATGTTTGTTAAGAAAGTAAAGCAGCGTCTGGAAGTATGTGCACGTCCTGATCCTCCAGCGTACACTCACTCACTTTTCCTTGCAGTGGTATCGCCATGCCCATTCAAAAGACATGCCCCTCCGTGCCATCGCACGATTGATTCAAACGATGCTCTATGCCCGACGATTCTTTCCCTATTACGTGTACAACATCCTAGGTGGCATCGAAGAAGATGGTTTGTCGACCATATACCCCCCCTCTTCCCCTCTCATCCCATAAGGACAGGCACCGGTGCGGTCTACTCGTTTGATCCCGTCGGCTCGTACGAGCGGGAGGCATGTCGTGCAGCTGGCGCTGCACAGTCACTGGTGCAGCCATTCTTGGACAATCAGGCATGTCAAGCCCCTTCTTTCTCATATACATCTCCGATTCTTCGCCGATATGGGCCCGTCTACCCCCCTGATTCTGATGCCCCAAATGCTGCAGATCTACTTCAAGAACCAGCGACCAGCACCGGGCACGTCGCATCCAGCACACCTGCCTCTTCCGACTGTCCTGTCGATAGTCATTGATTCGTTCACGAGTGCAACTGAGCGCCACATCGAGGTCTGATATTTCCGATCTTTCTCCTATCCCAGTGCTAATTTTATCTCCAGGTCGGTGATGGTCTCGAAATGTATATCGTGCTTGCCAAGGACCGCGGTGTGCAGGGTTTGGAGAGCGTCCGGGGTGCACAGGAGCTCACGGTGACCGATGATGGCGAGCGTGTCTTCGTCGTGCAGAGAGATCTAAAGAAGGATTGAAAATTTAACCATGTCGTTTGCTGTGAACAGCGAGCTGTTTTGAAATAAACCGTCGTCTACTGTGAGTAGCACACATCTGCGAGAAACCACGATGGGAACTATGGTTGTATCGTACACGCCAACTATAGACGTCTTGATTCATCGCAGGCCTGCCACGACGTGAAGTGGGTACCCGTTGCTGTGAAAAAAAAAAAAAAAAAGGCGCGGAAAAAGACCCGAGCAGTTGGACAGAAACACAAGGGGCAGGCAAACAAAGACAAACACAGCATCCCCTTCCCATCACCGCCGTCGTTGTTAGCGTCCGCCTCTCTGTCGTGCACGCAGAGCACCCCTTCTGAGCTTGCCCGACGCCCCGCCCATCCCTGACCGTCTCGATGATCATCCCATCGCTCCTTGTCCTCTTTCTCGCTCCGCATGCATTCGGTCAGACCACCATTGTTTACGACGTGGGGCACAATGTGACGGCCATCCCTGGTACTTGGTCTTCTGGCAGCCAAAACGTCATCACTGGCGGGGTCAGTCTTCTTGATAGCGCACCTGTCTCCCATGTCGCTCACACGCACATTCCCGACAGAGCTTTGCACAACCCGCCAACCTATCGTTTGTCTACCCACCTACAACTGGCATGTCATATTCATTGTGAGTCGATTCGCCCCGTTGAGCGTCGGAAGCTGAGATGGTATGCATGCAGCACCGCGGATGGTTACTACGAGATCGCGCGGTACCGGATGACGGGGAATGGTAACCGACCCTCTTTTCTTCCTTGAACCGTTCACCCACTTCACCCCCTTCCACTAGGCACTCAACCTAACTGCATCACTGGTGTCATGAACTGGTGTCATGGCACCTACGACCTCGTCTCGAACGGTTCCATCATCATGACCCCCTTTGGCGACGGTTACCAACAAATACAAGACCCCTGTGCCCCCGTATCCAATTTCGTCGAGAGTTACAACGATACCGAACTCTATCAGCAATGGATTATCTACCAGGATGCGGTGCGGGGGTATACCCTACAGCTATATCAGTTTGATGGGTCCCCGTTGGCGCCGCTGTGGCAGGTCTCATCATCGCCGAATATGTTGCCGACGCAGCCGCTACGGAACACGTCGTCGTCGTCGACCAAGACCGCGGCGGTCCTTCTTGCGAACGCTGGCGAGCGCAGTTGGGGGGTCTCAAGGTTGACGAGTGTGTTCTCGCTCGTTGCGGGACTCGGAATCGCGTCGCTGCTACTTTAATGATGGCCCAAGGTTGCCAGAAGGTGATGGGACTCTTCTCTCTCCCTCCACCACGCGTTCGGTGACCTAATGGTGCTTTCCCTGCTTGCGTATACGACTTGCACATACCAGCACGCTAATAGAGTTCTTCATATCACGCATGAGATGCACATTCCCTCCAGCTAGTTTGCCTTGTTGCCGATATAACTTGCTTCCTTGGCCCCTTTTACCTCTTCTTTTCAGATCCTAGTTGACGATGGACGTTACGGACACACAACATGCCTGCTGACCTGTCTTCGGGGAGGAGGACACATGATGGGGCGTGTGGACGGCCCAGCTTGTCTTCTGAAGCGAGAGCGCAGTATACGTTCGTTTCTTGATTCATGGGGCTTGTTTTAATATCATACCCTCGCAACACTTTTTTTTTTTGGATAATATAATAACAAGGACATGCACATCGGCTGATTACAGTGCTGCGCTTTTGATTGATTGTCAAGACAGTGATTCGTGTGAAGAATGGACCCTCGGCTTAGATTCGTTTTGAACATCCGCGCCTTTTTCTGAATTAGTCATGTTCTACCGTATTCTGGTCCACGTGAAGCTTCTCGGGGCCAGGTGGGGTTACCAGCGAACGATGGTCTTCTCGATGTCGTCTGGGTTGGGTAAATCGGGTGATTTTAAGTACTGACCTTGGTCCGATCTAAACCCCACCAAAGCCACCTTTTGCATTTTCTCTAGACTTTGAGGGTTGGGAATGATGCCAGACTACTTTCGCCGATGGGCCTTCTCGATGCTCGTCGCCGGCCATGCAGGATTCTGCCCGGGACTTGTTGTCGGGACGATTTGAGGTGTTTCACTAGCCTTGGTCTGATCTAAACTCCGCCAAGGCTGGAAAGGTACTCTAAACTCTGATCAAAACGGGTTTCTTTTGTTTGTCCTAGTATTGTACCCTGACGTGAGCGAGGCGGTGTGTGTGTGCGATGCAGGAAGGTCCGTTTTGAAGGAGAGGTGGGTGGGTACCAAGTCCCATATGTGTGAATTTCATAGACTCGAATCTGGAAAGCTTGCGGTCCAGGACGTTCCAAGTAGGATTCATCCGGACTTGAAAAGGTTCCCCCCGCCAAAAAAAAAAACGGATGGTTCGAGATTAGAGTCCAGAGCGATACGTGTACAGTTCTACTCTGAACATCCAAAAGAAAAAAGAAAAAAAAAGAAAGGTTGACTCGTCGCCGACTCGCGGATGGGGTAAAACAAGTTGTGCCTGTTTCGTTCGACTGTGGAATTTCAAGTTGCGCGTCGCGGGGATCTTTCCAGTTCTGCTTCGCCGCGATCAGTGATGCGCGCAGGGGTGGGCTGTCAAACGTCAAATGTCAATGACGGTCGGATCCAAGGTTTTGGCCCAGGACTCGTACACGTACCCGACACCCACGCTCTGCGCGGGCCTGTGTTGCCCCGTCTCGTTCCGCTGCCTGGACTCCACAATACCAGCTTGGAGTGAACAGAGTGACACAAGACAGTCCTGCTGTGGTCGCATTGCGGGTGAGGTCGTATAGTCTCTTCCCACTCCGTCCATGTCATGTACGACTAGTGCCAAACAATCGGTGGTTTATGTTGGATACAGAGTAAGCTTTATCACGATGGTCTGATGATCTCTTGTCTTTTTTGTTTTGTTTCACCAACGATCGTGCGAGGAATTGGCACGCAAAAGACCACGGCACTGTGCGTACAACTTGACACGATCGAGCAGTCGATCGTCTGGCGTTTAGTGCTCGCGGGTTGGACATTGCACCCGTGCCGTCGCTGAGAACCGATCGTCCCGGGCCATTGGTTTCTTCGATACGGTTCCTTCCCATCGATCCAGGACTTAACATGGGACGGTGTCTCAGCGATCGGCTAAACCATGTGGCGGAACGGTGTATGAGATTATCCATAAAGAGTCGAACACGAGAGGGTCAGTTAGGGTTATCGGCGAAGGTATGGCGAGGGTTCCTTCCAATACTGTAGTGACAGTCAAGACTCGGCACGGGATGGTGTCTTAGCGATCGGCTAGACCACGTGGCCGAACTGTCCATAAAATGTCGATAATGAAAGTCAGGCAAGGGGGTCGCGGTGCCGTCTCGAAGGAGGGTTGTCGGTGAAGGTACGGCGGGGGTAAGGAACGGGACTCCAGATCGGTCAGCGGGCCTTGCCGGGCCTCGTGAGGACCGGTTACTATTGTAAACTCCTCAGAACGAGAGTCGTCATGCAGATCGACGAAGTGACTCTGGCTCTCCCGGTTCCTGGATGAGTCTCTCAGAGATCCAAGGTGATATACCAATGGAGGGTGTTCCGGTTCGAGCTGAGACTTGGACGGCGACCCTGGATTTCTCGTCGCTGTCGAGCGGAACCAAAGGGCGCGCCTCAGAGATGAAGCCGCGATGTTGAACATCCACCGCGTTTGAGCATGTGCCCAGTTTGGGTGTTTGGGTGTGAGCAAAAAGGGGGCGTTTCTCGTCTTGGCGAAAGCAACTGTCATGCCCTGTAAACAGGGGTCAAACGCGTACCAGCGGTGTGGGAAGAAATCGATGGATGCGGAATTGAATTGGATACCGTCATGCAGTACGGTTGCCACTATAACTGCCTGACCAAACAGGAGTATATATGATTGTATCAGTGATAGGAGGGTGTAAACCCGTACGCGGTAGCAGATTCGGACCCGTTAGTTTGATATTGGTGAGTAGAGGGTAGGACCTTCTGGAATGGCGCACCGTCTTGATCCGTAGTCGGGGAATTATATAGTGGGAACGTGAAACATTGATCTGAGTTTCAACCCGCGTCCAGATGGCTGGTTTAGCACGGGGTTTTGGGGTGCCAGGATTAATGATCCACGGCTGTCAGTATAGAAGAACGGAGTACGGAACAAACAGAAGCAATCGAATGTGGGTGGGCATTAGCCAGTCGGAAGCGAATAGCGCCTCGAACGTTGCACCGTAGGAGTGTGTTATCCTGCATGTTTGTTAGGAGGGATTTCAAAGGGTAGAACGTGGGCGGAGCTCAGGAATCGAAAGTTTGATTTTGAGGGGAGGGTTTGATATCTTGGGTAGGCGTTGATTCGCCTGAAGGGGGTTACTCGGAACAAGGATCACATTTCGGCTCTAAACGCAAACATCTTTTCATCGTGGCACGGTGCTTGCCTCGCTTGTCTTGGCAGCTCTCCTCGTACGTAGTTTGTCATCGATCATCACCCACGGGGCCGCGTTTCTTCTTGCTCGGCCCAGGAGATTTCGGCGTGGAAATAATGCGAGCACGGCCTTGCCAGGCGCAGTATGTATCCCTTTTTCTGACCGGAACAGAGTGAATGACAGGTTACGCCGCACGTGCCATGGCCCCGCACTTCGATGGCAATGTCTTTGGCCGGCGTCCGACAATAAGTGGTCAACCGGTTTTCTGCTGAGAGGTACAAGTCTTGTATAGAACGTTCGGCGAGCCGCTGGAGAGTGTCGGTCATCGAGCGTGCAAGGGACGGACGCGGATTCCAATTACGGAATGGATCGGAAGCCCGTTTCCGCGGGATCAAAATGGCAAGCCATTCCCACGATAATTGGCTTCCCTGACTTGCTTCTCGCTCCTTTCCCCGAACTTCTCGCTCGTGTCTCCGCCCGTCTCAGTTGTACCGTTTTAGATTAACACCAGCTCTCACTCAGCTTCTCTTATTTAAGGCCCTGATGGCTTCTGCAATGCTACTTGCACCTCGTCCATCTGACGACCCTTGGCCTCTCTCACAGTCCCTCCAGCCCCCCTCTCCGATGGAGAACCTCACAAATCCGTTCGGAGCATCTTTTAACTTGTCACAGTACTCGAGCGATCGCTATGACACTCCTGACACTGCGCCTTCATGTCCGGATCTTGATCAACAAATCTCCCAGAAACTCCTTTACGAGGAGTGGAACTCGTCTGCTCCCCCCGCTCATCTGTTTCCACAGTCACAGGAGGCCAGCATCTCTCCCGCAGCAATGTTTTTGGCCGCATTCACACAGCCCATACAGCCCACGCCGCAGCCTGACGACGAGGGCGAGACGGTCGGCGGCTATGTCCTAGGTCCAGTCATTGGCCGCGGTGGTTTTTCGACCATCAGGCGCGCCTTTTCTCCGTCAGGCGGCGTTGTTGCAATCAAGATCGTGCGGCGATCAGACGTCGCAAGGCAAAGTGATCCATCCTTGACCAGAAAACGTCTCGACTATGAAACCGAGATCTGGTCCTCACTCAGCCATGAACACATCCTCCCTCTCTTCTCCGCAGAGCATTCGTCTTACGCTGACTTTTATGTCACACTGTTCTGCCCCGCTGGCTCGCTTTTCGATATTCTCAAACGGGATGGCACACCCGCTCTACCTCTGGATGACGCCGGCATGATGTTTCGCCAAATCGTCCGAGGTGTACGATACTTGCACGAAGTTGCCGGATATGTCCACAGAGACATCAAGCTTGAAAACGTCCTTGTAGACGAAATGGGTGTCTGCCGCATCAGCGATTTTGGCCTTACTCGCAGAATAGGCGAGTCAGACGACGACGAGCGCTTGGACAGCCATGACGACTCTATTGTGCACCGCCACCGTTCCACCATCCACCACACCGTGCGGCATCCAAAGACCATGCTGCCCTCTCATGCATCCATCTTGCGTCGTGGGCCTCGCCGCCATCGCACCTCTACTCCCTTTGGCGATCACTCCCCTGCTCCTGTTCATCCTGCGCACGCATTTCAGCCAGGCTCGTTACCATATGCTGCCCCAGAGCTCCTATCCCCGCAATCGCCTGGCAGAAATTATGGTGCACGTCCGGCACAGGATATGTGGGCATTAGGGTGTCTACTCTATGCCCTGCTCACTGGTCGACTCCCTTTTTCTGACTCGTTTGAGCCTAGATTGACAATGAAAATTCTCCATGGTGAGTAACAATACATCTTTGTCTTCCTTTCACTCCTGAACTATTTCCAGGCGCGTACGATATGCCATCTAATGTTGGTCATGGAGCAGGTCGTGTGTTAAAGGGATGCCTTGAGCGTGACGCGCGGACACGTTGGACCATTGGGATGGTGGATGAGATGGCCTGGGACATTGGTTGGGGACAAGTTGATCAACCATCTTCTGTATCTCATGCGGACGAATTCGAGTTCGTAGATTGGCCCAACCTGCCAAAGCGCTGCCACCCGCGATCACGTTCTTGCGACCACAGGTCTACCTTTGATCCGCCTTCGTCTCGTCCTCGCAGGTCCCTTTCTCGTACCTCTGTCACGACTTCGAGCTCGCTTTCGAGCAGAAGCACGAGCCGGAGTGTATCTAGACCGCCAGCCGCCACACACTTGCCGCTTACGACGGTGTGTGATGATGTCGGGAATGCTGTATTGAACGCACCAACAACTGTGTCTTCGCTCACGCCTCTGGACATCGGTGGATCGGCTCTTCTGTCTCCCACATCCCCTGTCGAGCGTGGTCGGAGTCCAAGAAAGGCAGAGCCGCGACTAATCGATCGGTTTGCCCCTTCAATAGGGGCTTCTACGGCTCGATCCGATCTTGACCGCGAGCCTAGTCGTGGACGGGAGATGTATTCCAGAACAGATGTGCTGGATAACACTTCTCGATGGGCCTCCGCGTTGGGGCTCAACGCCATTGCAGAGGTTACGACACATTTGAATGGCGCGTCGTCACCTGCGATGGAGAAGCTGCGCAGGATACAGAACCAAAACCGTTTTAGCAAATCCAAGTCAGTGGAGGGTAAAAGGGCTGAAAGTACCCCGCCGGTGTCGTCTGCGTGGTCCCTCCGCCGATCTCGAGGTGTCAAGGAAGATTCGCCATCGTTGAGACTGGGAGAATCTCTTGGTGCAGGGGGTGCGTTCCTCCGCGAGCCAAGCGCCACACCGATCCCGATCGTCCGGAAGAACGGGCCACGGAGCCGCAGTGTGGGCCACGAACCTGACAGTACTGCGCGTCGGCTTTTCTGATACCTCAACCCCAACACCTCTTGTCTTGGCTGTCTGTGCTTGTCCTCTTTTCCATTGGCGTTGTCACGCTTTCCTTCATACTCCCAATAGGATGCATCTGTGAGTCTCACCCATGATAAACGTGCCCGATGCGTTTATTTCCTCTTTAATTCCGCAAGCTTATGAATGTATTTTTTTCCTTGTACCTCTAGTCTCTGTGACGGCATATGCATACGACATCGTGACATCAGTTACTTTTCCATTCTCTTACTCTATCCGACTTCACCTCTCATTCTGGCTCTTGCTCTCAATCTTGGACTCTTCTGACACTCACTCACTCGGATATTTGATATTTGTGGCCTCGCCTCTCGGAATGTGTTTGTGCTAGTTTCGCATGCCTGGATACCTCTTCCTTGCATCTGTTTCTCTGTAAAAAGTTATATACTTATCTGACGTCCCCTCTTTTACTCACTCACAACACATTGTACTATACTGAGATACGTGCAGGCGTGGAATGGAAATCGATTTCACTCAGATTACGGTTTGAGTCTCGTTTTGAGCCGGCAGATCATCTTTTGGATGCCTAGTTTATCAGGCGTGTTCCCTGTGAGTGCTTACCGTTATGGGAGATCCTATCCAAAAGAATAAAAGTTAGTTTGTGTCATTGCCAAGGGTTTCGGTGACTGTATGTACACACTAATATCCTCTTACCGTTGGGACACGGCGAACTGTTGCAGTTCTCGACTCGGACTGCGCTCCTGGCAGTCGTAGTCAGGCTACCTTGACCATGCTCTACTATGAGACGATCAAACTCTTGTACCGGCTTCACGTACCCGACGGGTTCGAGCCGGAACGTTTTCTGATTCTCATATGCACCATCCACGGATCAGGCAACCAGGGTCTCTTCTGAATTTGCATCATAGTACATATGTCCATGGATTCCACGGCGAGCCAGCCATCATCAGTAGTGTTTGACAGGCTTGGCCCGGTTTTGGCCTTGATGCATCACCCGGGTCATGTCGTGCCGTGGGCTTGGGACGGAGCATGGGCTAGCCTGGACCGGGTGCCACCTAAAAGTAAGATCTGAAATGAGAGAGTGATATGGCAACGACTGTTGATCGTGATATGATTGCCAGCAGGGAGAGGAGTGAGATGACGTGTACGATTCAGGCTCAGTGGTGCTCCGAGGCGTTAGGGCTGGGTCTGGACACGGAAACTATGGGTGGACAGGTTTCATGTGCTTGTATGGTCAGCTACGTGGTTGGCTTGAAAGAGCCATGCAATGAAAAAAAAAAAAAGTACCTGCTGGTTGTTCCGAGTAGTGTTGAACGTACCGTATTACACCGAGATCTGGACTGCTCAAGACTCGGGCACTCGTTCGCTCCGCACATCCTGTCTGCCCCCTGGATTTCTTGTGCCCGTCTTTCGACTTGACCGGGACGAGCGTACCCCCCTTGAGGTATACCCGTGTGGCAAAGCCCCCCGCCGGCGACGCCAACAACGGGGATACCGTGTAGAACGCGTTGATCGATCATCCGTCCAATTTCGAACCGGGACTCTGTCAGGCGCAACTTGAAGAAACCCGGGCCGACAAAAGAGAGGACGAGTGGTTTCCTTACTGGGCACCTTGTCATTCACGTCTAAAAAAACAAGGTCAGCGATACGCATTGTCTGTCGTGAACACCGTATGTGATGTCATTCGTACCTGTATTGGGTGAAGGTAAAATAGTATATGCCTACCAAGCATCCGCTTCCACATCTATCCGCAAGAGTAAATTGTATATGAAGCCGAGAGAAAAAGTTCGGCGAGACTGCGAAAGATGGAGTATACGAGGATGAAGGTCGTGGTTCTTCAGTGAAACGGCTAGTGTTAGCCGATGGTCAGGACCAGTCAGGACCATCACCCAGTTCCCTGAAGGCTTTTGAATTTCAAGGGACTGTAACCAATCAGTGGTCATAAGAATGACTACGTCAGCTTGAGACATCATGGCGGAATAGATGCTCCAACTCCCGTGGATGCAAGTAGTCATCATGTAAAGAGGGTATGGGATCGGACTTGTACAGGACCCCGAACCCAGTCAGTGGTATTCGGCCATCCGGGTCGAACCTGCGAGAGCGGGATAGAGCCTAATTACCACGGCATCTCCATGATTGCCAATGTTAGGCATCCCACGATCGCCGGTGAATATGGCTCCAAATGCGAACGTACGACTGGACTGATCAAATACTGAATCAAAGTCCACTACGTTATAGGGGCGTAGTCAGTGTAAAATCACTCCAACCTGGATAGCACAAGGCCAGAGTTGAAGGCATCTAGAATCATGCAGAAAATCAGGGTAGTGTCTGACCTTTGTAATTTCTGATGGCATCTTCATATATTCCCAGTTCTTATTCCGGGACTGATTCCTGGACATTGCAGAACCAAGAATGCGTGGGAATTCTAAAATATACGCTTGTGGGAATGAGGGGTCGTGACCCCTCCGTTGATGAACTTGTTTGGGTTGCCTGTGATTGTCGCCATTTTCCTCCTTGATACGGTTCGCGGACGTACCATACTTCCGTACATCCTCTCGCACACCCGCTTCACTACCCATCTTGGGTCCAGGTATGTCTGGAGGGCTCTGCTATTTGTAACTACCGTATCGATTCTCTTGCAGTATAGCAGCATACTTGATTGTGTGACATGTAAGCAAAATGAACTGCGCGTGTCACTCATTAGTGATGTTCAACCCCGCTGTCCATCACGTAGGCTAGCGTTGGAGATAAGCCTCATGATTCTCTTCTTGCACTCGTTTACTCTTGGATCGTCGAGCCCCTCGAACATCGGCACCGCTTCCATCAACTCCGCATCCGGAAATTCCTCCACCACTTCCCTGGCCGTAGCCTCGCATGTCCTTTTCCACTCGGAGCCTCCGAAATCCCTTTCCCCAATC
>QFEI01000161.1:2302-15910 GCA_003316145.1 Neoboletus magnificus | reverse complement strand
GATTCCCTCTTCTTTGCGGGGGAATATTCAGAAGTGAATCTCGCTGATCCTTCGTTTGTTAAAGTGTCCCAAAACCAATCTGTTTTCGCAACGGGCGTGGACACGCACACCCACGCTTACACACGCATACCAGTGCCGATCGGCGGGGCTGGACGTATCCGTTTTCTGGATGACATGTGTAAGAAAAAAGGAAGTTGAAAGTTGACAGGTAGGCGCTAGCAACATACCTTCAAGCGACGATGTCCTCATTCCGAAGATTCCGGGTGTCCGGTGAGAGGCAACACAGGAATGATATACTGCAGAAAAGGGTAGCAACCCGCCAACGAACCCATCCTCGTCGTCCTTTGGCAAAAAGGCTTTGGAACGACACTTTGAACAGAATAAAACCAAAAAAAATAAAGAAAAAAAATAGACAAGTGACGTGTGATGATCTCACGCTTCAGGTGTAGTTGCGACGCACTTGACGTCCGACGGCAACTCCGTGTCAGGCGTTCAAAAAGGGTATGGGGTTGGGGATTGTTTCGAACTTTGAAGAGGCGGGTTCGCGCCTGTGGCTATTGCCCCTTCGACGATGGAGGAGCCGGCCGAAGAGTTTTTGACCAAAGATGGTACTTGGGGCAGTGCTGGTGGGGGCAAAGCGTTTTACATCTTACGCAACCACCAAGGACGTGTGGACGCGTGGGATGGTGCCGGGTGGACACAGCAATGAGCTTAAGGTTGCTAAAAGATACGGTCAGAAGAAGTGGACACAACGCACGATATGGCATGGTCTGCCACCGGAGCAGATGGGAGTTGTTGATGGGCTGAAACATCGATCAATCGATCAAGCCTCAAGGACTAATTGAGAGCACGCGAGGATACATAAATATCGACCACCGCCCGGATCACGATTGATACACATAGGTAGCCAAAAGCGCCGGCAATTCTTAGCATGGGCGTACCTTATCGCGGCAGTAGTTTGCTTAGCAGCGTCAGTCAGTTGTGAGGGTGGAACTCGTTACATGGATCTGAGGCAGTGCATCTGTAATGAATTCAATGCAAAAGTAAGACGTCGCAAGTGTGTCATAGCTAGAAGGCACGAAATGGAAGCTGTTCAAACTTCACAAACCAGGAATATCGTCCTTCGACAACCGTTTTGCCGTCCGCTTGTAAGGTTTCATATACCTTCCCGCATGCCCACAAGCCGCTGATCGGCGACTCAAGAAATGTGGCAAAATATCCCGTAAAAGTTGCACGTTATTGTCATTCTCAAGGTGCCTGAGTGCAGTAAGACCTTACTACAGTACCACAGACTATGTAAACGGACCCTGTGGCAACTTTCCTTCGGTAAGATATCCGTTGTGAACTTGTGATTGGCCCCTGTTTCGAAGAGGCTGATTCCATTGATGGACGGTCCAGCTCAGGTAGCAAATACAAATTTCATTGCCACCGGCGTTTGGACCCACTCCACCATCTCAAGGCTTCATGTTGGAGCACGAGGCCACGGCACCGAGCAAAACCTTGAAAAGAAGGGATTCCCACCTCTGTGGGATAATCCATTACGCTCGATCTCGAGAGGGGAAACTTGGCCCAAGTGAACGGAGAATGCGATCAGTGATATCCAAAACGCGTTCTCTCGGAAAATTCGAGAGTTCTTTCTCAAGGTGTTTGGGGGACCAGCAAAGGGACTGCTGATCCGCGGGAAGTGTTTTCCTGGTAAGACGAAAAAAAATGACACGGCAGCGCATCGAAAGCATACTAGAAGCTACGTTTCTGAGAAAAAAAAAAGTACGTGATCAGTCAAACCGAGCGCGTCGGAGTACCCAAGAAAGATAGCTGCGTCACCAAAGCGGAAATCGTTGTAGTTGAGGGACTACAGACAATAAATGAATGACTAGAGCGTGTTTCAGAGTTAAACAGTCCTAATCATATTGCCGGGGCGTTCAATGCGGGTCTGACAGAATCTTGAACCGTTCATTCACCGGCTGGGGCGGACTCCAAGCTGGTACACCTGGCGAAACTCAGTGGTTGTATGGGAACATAGCCACTCTGCATCCGGAACCGGCAAGTATACTTGAATGTCCACCCTGAAGGCCTGAACGCTGGGAGTGTTGGCTCAGCTCCTTACGACCGTGTACTAGCGATTGATCAGCGCTAGCGATTAGCCTGATACCCTTCACTCCGTTCAATCACCGCTAGCGTCATCCCAACGAAACTTTAATTGGTACGGGCATACTGGCATATCAGTGAGTCAAGCGTTATCAGCGACCGGCGCATAAGTAAACACCGGTCTCTAGGTCTTGAACGCGCCACCATGACAGTCAGTCGTTATTAGCATTCGTCCTCTCACACTGAACAGGAACTGAACTGGACGAGCAGGACCTCACGTACTGTTACCTGCATATGACCGAGCATGACCTCAAAGTGATTGACACGATCGATAGCCTTGAGTATATCTCGGGCGAGATGTCTGACGACGGTGCGACCCTACACCCTTCCCATTCCAAGGGTTGCTGTGAGACTTGACACATAGATCTCGACATCCCCGCACACATGATACCGCCAAATCCTGACGATTCTGACAGTGTGTCACGTTCGCGCGCTGATGCAGGATCGCTTCCCAAGTTGACGGACATCTCCAGTCTTGCCTTCACAGGTCCACCCGTCTTACCCATACGGTAATCCCACAAACATAAAGCATCCGGCTGCACGACCAAGACCCCCATATGATCCTACCTCTCGAGCGCTATTTGAGGACATGGGTTACGGTGGCGGCGGCGTTAATGGTGCGTTACGCTGGAAGGATCTTGCCTTGGAACAATTGCTCCCTGTCGACGAGGAGAAAGAAGAGATGAAACGCGCAGCCGAGGCAAGGAGGATGGCCAATGGGGCGACCGGACAGGCACACCATCACCCACCACCGCAACCACCGCCACCGCCAACGGATGTAGCAGACCAGACAGTAGACGAGGAGGATGAGGAGGATGAGGGAGAGGGAGAGGGAGAGGGAGAAGGAGAAGGAGAAGGAGAAGGAGAAGGAGAGAATAGTACTGACCACGATGAGAACGAGGTCGAGGGTAGCGAAGACGAGGGGGCCACTAATGATGGCGATGACGACGACATGTAGGTACATCGTTGACACTATCTATCCCCACCTACCATAGCTACGAGCGCGTCTCCCGCATCCCCGTGGACTAGGTCTTTGGTATCTACTTCTTGTTCAATCACCCAATCGTACGCTTCCAGAAGGCGTGTGTCGGTTAATGGAACAAAATGGTCAACTAGAAGACGGATTATGTTGCTGATACGGGCAATGGCTGTACGTGTTGCGATATCGATGTCCTTGAGGGGTACGTGGATGAAGACCACTGCAAGGAGTATGAAGGGACTTTCCTCACGTCGTTCTGGTTGGAGTAAACAGCTTCCGCATCGAAGCCTTCTTCTCCCTGGTCGCTGTCTTGGACATGTTTGTTGACCCATATGTAGCCATTTAATCCGAGAATCAAGTCAACCCCACAGGGTAGTGAAATAAAATGCGATTTTAGGCGCCGAATTAGGGCAGGTGGGACGACGACCAGTTGTCCGTTTCGCAGCTAGGAAGATCGTGAGTAGAGTGTCTGTGGGGCCGCCCACCCGACCCACCTTTCCATACTTGAGCGAACGCGTGTGCAGTGACATGGCACCGTCTGAGAAAAACGCCTGGACCTCTGCAACGAGGAGATCCCCTTCCTCAAAGAAAGTCCGCATCTGGAGTTCGTCGCTTTCCAATTTTCGCCGCTGGAATGCAAGGGAAACCCCCCAAACGTCATGGGACCGCGGAAGCGAAGCGAGAGGTAAAAGGACATGCCTGAACACCGCCAGGCAGGTTGACGGACGAAAGCATCAATATGGCTTCCTGACGTCCATTCGCGTCTACCTTCCATCGCCGTGGCTGGACCTATCACATTATTTCCAAAACAAATATGATGATTAATTGAACTCTCAAGATCCGGCCAAACGGACCTCAGTGATTCGTCCCACAACGAGGTCACCGACCTCAGGATTGTACCTTCAATATAAAAGATAGGAGTTGTGACATGACGTGAATGGAATGGAAAATGCGCAGACCTGGTGCGTACGGCACGAACGGAGATCAGTTTGTTCACTCGTTCCACACTGCCAGCGACGGAGGCGATCACCTGTCTCTTGTCTACGTACGTCCCATGACCACTAATGTACCCTTTTTTTCAGTGGCGGTCTGAGAAACATTTGTGCGGAGCTGCGCTCACCGCATCGAATCGTGTGCCGACGTGATCGCGTCACCTGGATAGGTCAGCTTGGGCGCGGTGGTGTCCAGATCGTCGACATCCATGAGAACACCGACATCCGGATGATGGCGTGTAGTAACATGATACTCGTGTTCCGTGAATTGTGGAAAGGAAACAAAGGACAGCATGGTGAGTGTTTTCTTACTAGTTAGTATTTGAGCGGTAGTCACTGCTTTGGTACTTCAATGGTATTTAGACTTTGACTTACATAAGCGTCATACCGACGAGTGGGTCAGCCACTTTCTTGTCTTCTTGCCCATCTTGTCCAGATCTGCCTACTGAAAATCACACCCTACTTCTTATCTGACAGCTGGCTTCCGCACCGTGTGTTTCTCCGCCCCTGCGAAATCGCCGCGTCACGCCGCTGCAAAGAACTCAGATCACAAGCCCCACCCGAAGAACCGGCTCTTCCCACCGACACGTGTGTTAATCTCAGTCAGACGGGTAACTGGTTAAGGGCACTCAAGGTACATTCTCTATTGATCAGCTAGGTAAACAATATCGACGTGGTCAACGGCTATAAAGATAGGCCAGGCTACAATGGACAGCGAAATAAATAAACACTATGTGAGCTCTAGGCTTCCTGTAGCACAAAGAGAATGCATCAGCGTCAACGCGGTGCAATGAAGAGAGTGCTCTCACAAGTTAACTTTTAAGTACAGCGAAGATACGAACGTGTGGTAGGTTTACTTGTAAGCGAGGAAATAGGCAGACAATGCCGGCAAGTCGTTGGATCCGGCATCCGAGTATCCTTGCCTTCGGGATCCGTTGAACTTGAGGACAACAACGGTTCCACACCACGCCTTGGCAGCCGCACCAGAGGTGATGTGATAGATGGCGCGGTTGATGGGGGCGCCACGCGACAAGGAAGTCGGGGAATACCATAAGTGAAGGGGGAACCTAAGTGGTTCGCCGTTGAGCCCTTGTGTCAAGACGATGCTCTCCGCGTGGCCATCCTGGAAGTGTCCGCTGACGAGTGGTTGTGGGCAGACGCCTTGTGACGGAACTTGCGATGGTCGGCACTTGATGGTGATGATCCTTGGGCGCTCTTCGGAACGTAGTGACGGCATCAATAAACGCGCGCTTGACGCGTCGAGACTGAAACACACCTTCTTCGGGGGAGAAGAGAATGGCGGACACCATAATTAACTGCTGTTCCGCAGGTGGCGGAGTGGCGATGATGTTGTAATTTTGCGCGTGGGTGACTGGAATGCATTCCTTGCGATGGCGCGGCCAATCCTGACGAGTTGCGTGCGCGTGCTCAATTCACAGGTCGCGTGACAGGAGGGAATGGCATGCTCACGCTTTGGAGGTGCTCCGGAGTGCAATACCACGCCGTTTGACAGCGACTGCACCACATGGAGGTCGGCCTGCAGCAGACCGTGCAAGGGTGGTTAATGAGAGGGACAGGGTTCATATTTGCACGTGTTGGAGATGAGAGAAGATGTGTCTGAGGAGGACAGGAGAAGTGCCGATGACGCTGGAGATCACAGTCAGACAGGTCGGGCTTAAATACTTTCGACAATGAGCAACTCCGCGTGACCCTAGTCAAACCCGCGTCGCGAGGCAGGTTTGAGTGTGAGAAGCAAAAAAAGACATTTGTTCATAAAGTTTGGGACAAGATCTCGATGCACTGAGGCGGTGTAGACCCAACCAGGCACGCTAACCTTCAAACTTGAGCGTGACAGCCTGAGCTGTGGCCGAGTGAAAACTGAGGATACATACGTGAATGCACACAGCGCTGACGAAAAGGACGCGTGAGGACGACCTGAAGGGCCGCCATGGAGTGTTGGAGAGGCCCGGACGGTCGTCGTCACTGGGCCTCCCTAGAATCTAGACAATCGCTCCTGCTTAAGTAATCGAAACATCAGGTTAATGCCACTTGTTTCAAGGAGCGCGGATGAAATTCTGCCGAGGGACGACGAAACGATGATACAACTTGGAGGCAGGAGGAGGGTCGCTGGACCCGAATGCAATTGATTGCGGACCCGATACGCCCCGTCCAGGTCTGTTCGGCACACTCAGGTGGAGCCGGGAAATGCTGGCTGGTGATGTTATGTACTTGCGTTACGGAATTGAATGGCAGCAGATTTACGGTGACCGCCCTCCAAATAATCTGAAGGAGTCGCGTCGATGCATATCCCGTGATCCCTGGCAGGACCCCGAAAACACGTGGCCTTTTTTTTCCATCTCCGTTGCCGGCCGATCCCCCGGCTTATCGTGTCACACTGTCACGCAAGCTTGCCAACCAATACCACCATGTCTGACGATGAGATGAACGTCGATGAAGGTGTGCTTTTAATTCCTTCCCGGCTGTGCGTTTCCTGATCTCTCCTCTCAGTTGCCAACGCGGGCTCCGTGCGACGCAGAGGCCGAGGCTTCCACAACACAGCAGGCAAGTGTTTGCCCCCGGCGCTCCCTTTTTGTTTGACCACAATGCATTTCCGTCACATTAGGTGGAAACGATGGCGCAGTGAATGCAGAAGCCACTTACGATAGGGTCGAATCTTCCCATGTCAAGGACTCAGACACCCGAGCTGCCCGCTGTACGTCTCACCTCCCCGCCATATGGTGCCATGTGATCTACTGTGCACCTTCCCGTCGCGCCTCACTCATATCCGTTTTGGAATGCACAGCTGTGGAAGGTTGGATCGTTTTGGTCACCAACGTTCATGAAGAGGCAACGGAAGAGGATGTTACCGACAAGTTCGCAGAGTTCGGTGAAATAAAAAATCTGCATCTCAACCTCGATCGCCGCACGGGCTATGTCAAGGTGCGCGACGATTGCCTTGCAACTGCGGCGTGCACGCTGACGCGCAACAAAATCAGGGCTATGCGTTGGTCGAGTACGAGACCATGGCAGAGGCACAAGCGGCCATTGATGGCGCGCCGGGGACACCATTGCTAGAACAGGTTATACAATGCGATTACGCGTTCGTGCGGCCACCACCCTCTGGGCCGAAGAAAGGCAGGGGGAGAGAAGCACGTGGACGGAGTGCAAGTCCTTCCCGGAGATAGGGTTGTAGCTTTCATAGCCTGCCTTTCTACAGCGTGTTCCATGGAAAAACGTGTTCCGTTGCTGCTGCTGCTCCACGAAAGCATGACTTGACGCAGCCTAACTACGATGCTAAGGTTACTCCTCGAACTTCGCCTCTACCGGATCACCAACTGTCGGGAGTGTTCATTCCCGATGGTGTTGCCAAGCAGCGGAAACACAGCTTGATAGCTCTTGGATACTGTGACAAGTCGACTTATTCGTACACTGAGACACATGCGCTACATACATTATCCCGACCGTGAACTTCGCCTCTTTGCACAGCTACAGCGCGCTCTCGTCGATCCATCCGTGTGGGCCTCGAGGGGTGCTATTTCCTAATTCGGATGCATGAAAGGGTTGTGTCGCGCGCTGGGATTGAATTGAGTTCCCACGGCTGTCGTTGGTGCCACCAGCGCGCCATTGTTGGGTTTGCAAGACTCGTGTTCGTGGAAATTCGACCTTCGCGTCCAGATTGCAGAACGATGCCCCGCCCTGCTGATGCGACTTCTGAAAGCGAAAGCGAGCTATTTCACACCGGGTCGACGAAGAAGACGTACTCTTCAAAGAAACGACGGGCCGTGTCTGCCTCTGAATCTGATGTAGACAAGGTGGTGGTGGAGAAAGAGGCGAACGAGGAGCCCGAAGAAACCGCGGCAGAGGTCGAGGAGGAAGAGGAGGAAGTGGAGGAAGAGTATGAAATAGAGAAAATCCTCGATGCGAAGAAAGGACAGTTCCCCGGGGTGAGTCCCTTTGTTCTTCGCCGTTCCTTCATGATTATAGATCGTTTGCGTGTCTTCCGTGACAAAAGGGTCGAATGGGGTATTTCGTCAAGTGGAAAAATTATGGAGAGGAGCACAATAGTTGGGTAGATGAGAGGGATGCAGGGTACGTGGTCTGGTTTTTTGTCTCCAACCGCCACCCCGCTAATTTCCTCTCAGAAATGCGAAGGAGCTCATTGACCACTTCTGGGCAGAGAAAAAGAAGAGTAAAGTTGGCCCTCGCAAGTCAGAGCCTGTCAAGTCAAAGCCTAAATCCGTTGAAAAGTCCTCGAGGAAGTCCCTTGCTGACTTGGAGTCGTCTCTCGAACCAGAGAGTCTAGTAAAGAAGCGTGGCAGGCCCAAGAAAGATGAGCTACCTTCGGACAAACCGGAGGCCCGAGACGAAGATGAGGGTGAACAGAGGGCAAAGAAAAAGCCTCGGAAGAGTAATGGCCTTTCCCGACAGGACAACAAGCGAGAATCAGACGACGAGGAAACATTTGGTAGCATGAAGAAGCAGATGAAGGTCCCGTCGTGGGAGGAGCTCATAGAGACGATTGACACGGTCGAACGCGAAGATGATGGCGAGCTCTACGTATTTTTCACTTTGTGAGCTATTCGTCTTTGATCCCGTTTGTTCTGTGCTTACAGTAATCCTAGGAAAAAAGACCAGAAGCGCGTGCGAGAGAACTCTCGCGTTTGCGCTGAAAAGTTCCCCCAGAAGGTTCGTACTCGTTTGCAAGTATTCAGCCGACGCTGACCATTTTTCTGGCTCAGCTGATCATGTTTTACGAATCGAATCTGCGGTGGAAAACGGAGGACGGTCCGGCCGGTATTGAGTAATTCCAGATGTGTCTAGTACCGTTTGCCTCCGGTTTTGCTGGTGTCTGGAGTGCCACTCTAACATTTGATTTGTATCGCTTGAATTCTATGCTATCCACGATTGAATGATTTGGTCCAAGCGAGTGAATGCTTGTTTAATTTCCAAGAATGTCAATCTACGTGAGTCGAAACGGGGGTGAGGTTTTGATCAGATGTATCCCCCCATTGACGGGATCGATCAGTCCCAGACACAAGACTTGGGCAGAACAGGTTTGTCACGTCATCGCTTGGTTCACCCACTAGCCTCCTTTGAGGACGACGGCTTGACGGAAAAGGTAACTCGACTGTCCCTGTGCTATCCCCAATGAGAAGGATCTGCTCAGCTTTCCCGCTGCCGACTGAGGGACCTCGTAGTGTTTGTACACAGTACTTTGCCATCACTCTGAATGTGAAAGCAGGTGAGCGCCTCGAAGGGAAGACCTCAGTCACCAGTTGGGACGCTGGCGACCACTCCCGAAGACATTCCCACGCAAATTTAATATTGAGCTCGCTGTTTCTGACAGTGAATTCAACATTTTTCTAACATTTAATTTTAATTACAAATCTCGACAAGCGAGTAACTATAACAGACGCGACGAGCACACCAATCATTCAATGCATGTATTTGTTTCGGAATCTTGATGGAAAGTGATGGAACAGAAGGATCCGCATGGACCCTTGGGATCAGGGTTGATTTATTGAGTGCGAATGGCAACAAGATACACGAGTCACTCTTCCGATGCTAGTACGTGCTTGCGTACACGATGTATGTATCCTGAGGCCAAATACATTCCGTCACGGCTGAGGGCCAGGAAACGTGAGCAACGCGCCACACGGAGGCAATCTAGTGCCTTTGCATGCCCCGCGCATCTTACACAATCGTACCCCCTGAGGTACGCGACTGTGTGTTAGCTATCATATCACATCAAGGTACATACAATAGGGAAGAGATTATGTATAGGTCGGGAGATATCAATCATCGATCAGCGATAGCGACGCCGGAAGTGACGGCCGTGCGCAGGGCTCGTACGCCACCCCTTCGTTAGGCGGAGGGCCTCTCTAGTTGCGATCGCCATGTGGTGACCATGTGAGAGTCGGTGCCATCGCGAGCCTGATCCACGTGGGAAGGCAGCAGCCCGCCCAAGATCGGCACCGCCGCATCTGGTGGGGAAGAGGTCCCCACCGTGAACAAGTTGCAGGGTCGAACAAGGGTCACATACCATAATTGTCCAACGTCGGTGGCATGGAAGCCATGCAAGGCTCTCGTGGCTCTTGCATGACAACCTACCCTGAAAGACCCTGAGCTGGGGCTCTAGATCGCGCTCAGCTCCATCCGCCCCTATGGTTCTCAGGATTTCCGGTCTCCCGCGTCAGGGTATCTCAGGTGAATGAATCCGACGGGGAGGATGCTCATTGTCGTTACCCAGCAACACAGACCCTTTGTATCCCCATCGGTGATCACAACTCCGTGCGGTGGATCTCTGCGCCACCCTCTACCTCCCGTGCGGAAGGGCATACTACCTCCGCCGGATCAACGGGTGATCCACTCACCCACTGATCTGTGCCGCCAAGCATTCCAGTGCTTCCAATATGTCCTCCTGGCTCCGCCCGATGAGTGACGATGACGACAGGCGGAACAGAGCCCTACTCCTCCCCTCTAGCACCCTCGCGCGCCACAGATAGAATGGAGGTTTGTGCTCCTAGGGAGTGATTACGTGCCAGTGGTTGTGGGGCACGACCGGTGTTCTGCGAGTGACGGCCATTGCACGTTTATGGAGATGTTGGTTGACAAATAAGAGGGTCCTGAATAGATAGAACACTGGTCAGATGGAGGACGTGTTGATTGGCTGGATGTGATTCGACGATTGTGTTCGGTTGCGTTGATAAGTTCTTTGTGCACCCGTGCCTTGCAAGTACAGCCACAAAATGTTAAATGAGTGAACAGGGGCTAATTTACCTCATCAATATTTACATAATCCAGAACTACTTAAAAAGGAAGTCCGCGCTAGCCATCGAAATCTTT
Organism: Neoboletus magnificus; assembly: GCA_003316145.1. NCBI lineage: Eukaryota > Fungi > Basidiomycota > Agaricomycetes > Boletales > Boletaceae > Neoboletus > Neoboletus magnificus. The sequence continues at coordinate 4,945 of QFEI01000161.1, read as the reverse complement.
CATTTGCACGACCATCTCGTAGGACGGCGTCCGCTGTCAATTCCACCAGGCCATCATGCTCGGTCGCCAGTCTGTCAGGGTGACTTATGCTCACAAAAGGAGACGTGTCCAGAGTGCGAGCAAGAAGTTGCTGTCATCCCCATTAGAGGTCCTTCCACCGGAAACGGACGATCTCACACGCACCCAGATGGCCCGTCGCATGCTCAAACGGTCCCGTCGTGTTGCCCTCGCCGACCAGTTGGAAGACAAGAACGTCGAACACATAAGAGAACACCTCGCGAAGAGGATAAAACGCACCCAGGAGCGCGAGTCGAATGTCGAGCCCGCCGGGCAGCCCTCCGATGTGGCCCCGCTGGACGATATCACGTTTCAAACACCGTTTCCATCTTCCCAATCGGCCCGCGAGTTAGCCGTCGCAAGACCAATGGTACCAGAACAATTGTCGCCAGTTCCTGTTGCCAGGCGCGTTATGTCTCGTACCAGTTCCAGAGGCCTCAAAGAAAATACTGCGCATTCCCAAATTCTCGCATCGCCGTTTAGTAGCCATCCAAATTCAGCTGTTTCGTCTCCCAAACATAAAGGGAGAGGACGGTCCTCCCGTCGAGTTTTGCGTAACTCTCTCCATGTGAAATCTCGTACCCTTTCAGGAGTTTTCAAAGAAAACGCTCGACAGGTTTCTCGGAAAGGCTCTACCGTGTCGCTCAAGGATGCAGGCAGAGAACCTCCTAGGCATATCAAACACCAACGTTATCCCTCGAGCCCTTCGACCTCGTATATGCGCTCTCAATTTGCACAGGAAGACTGGATTGCGCCTCCTAAAGCATTCTCCCGCACGTTTGGTGATTATGATGAAGTCCCGTCGCCTGGTGGATCAGTTCATAGCGATGCCTCATTTTATGTTGATCGACCCCAATGTTGCTCGACTCCGGCCATATCGCGACTGCGCGAATCGCCTGGCCTGCATGGGCGCCGGACCAGGGCCGACGATTTCCTTGCTTCTCTCTCCCTGCACCAGAATTCCATAGAGGGTAAGGGCCCTGATGTTGAAATGATGGATGATACAGTACCTCCGCGACCTCGGGCCATTCACCTATCCGGGAACAGTATATTTTCATCTTCTGACGAGTTCACGATCGGGTCGCTTCCTGCCGTGAACAATAGTGGAATGATTGTTGAGAAGAACAACGCCACCGAACGGGACGAAGCGCCAGCTTGCGTTGGTCGTCAGACTCCTGCTCATCGTGAAGCGGTTGAGAGGTCACAAGCGGGTCGTACCCTAGCTGGATCATTCATCGCAGAGTATGACGTCCCCCTTTCTGACTTGCCCCACTCTGCGTCGACCGCGGCCATCACAATCCTTGGTCCGAAGGACGTACCTAGGCGATCTGTCGGGGAACAACCATTCGGCTGGCCAGGGACCGGCCCTGCGCATGGCGAAAACCTCATCATTCGTACGTCTAGGAACCATGGCACACTAACTCCACCATCCTCGCCGCCCAAGACAACTACTAATTGTCCTCCTTCGAGCCCTGCATCTGACTTGGCGCTGGAGTTCCAATCAATGGGCATTCGCGGTATGTCCTCCAAGTAATATGTCCGCTTGATTGTCCAGGTTACTTTTATGCATCATCTTTTCGTCTCGCATCGTCAAACCCACGCGTTTCGATAGCCGTCGCCCTGTTGAATAGGTTGTTCTTTATTAACTGTGTCCGAAGCAGGTAATTTGGACACGCACTCGGACGGAGAAATACATCCACCATTTACTTTCATCCCGCTTCAACCGCGTTCGCGTTCTCTACGGGACACCCTCACCGAGTCCACCACAAAGAAGTCTGTTAAACAAAGGCCTTCTCGGAACCGTGCAGGTACCATCCGTGCATCCGACTTTGCCAAACCTGGCGTTTCCTCGTCCGGCGTTGCCCCTGGATCGACCGCTTCTCCCCCCAACGTGCGACGTACCCGCTCCGGAACCGTCGTTGGCCCGGACTCGAAACTTGCGACCAAAGGTGGAGGGTTACCCAGCCGGGCGGCCAGGGGTGCGCCCGCCACCAAGCTTGCGGCCGTCCAATCTGGATCTGAATCAGAGTCCGATGACGAGCTGTTGCTGAAAAGTGCCTGGGTCGAGGATCTGGAGTACCTCGGTCTGGCGGTGCCTCGGTCCAGAAAAGATGTCGAAGCTGACGAGCTGAACTTGGGTGGCCTATGGCACGGCTTAGACTCTGCCCCGCGTCGACTAGGCTTGAGGAGGCGGTGAATCGGTGAGGATGGCCGCGCATCATTGTTTTTATTTTATTCCTTTCTGGCATCCGTTTTCGTCTGCGTTGACCGGTCCTCCAAACGCTGTTTTTGATGCATGGGTATCGTTTTTTTTTGGCATATGGACAATGCCTGCTGCATTTGATACTTGTGATCATCGTCTCTCTTTTTTCTTGTTGTCTTGCCTGGCGTTTCAGGCTCACGGAAAGTATCGGGTTGCTCTTTGTTTTTCACTGTAACAGTGTCTCCATTGCATTCGTTGTTGTTGTCAAGAGGCTGCTCTGGTAAACGTTTATAAATTCACTTTGGAAACAGTAACATTGTTGTCGATATTGTTATGACATATGAAGATCTTCTGATTGTACAGTATAGTACATGACGATAGCA
>QFEI01000160.1:641-14422 GCA_003316145.1 Neoboletus magnificus | reverse complement strand
TTTGCGGGGTCAGGCCAAGAATGGCGTCCGGGGCTGTGAGCAGGCCAGGGAGACCATCCAGAGACCCCATGTTCTTATGTAGCCAGTGCGCGCGGAGAGACAATTGAGGTGTCGACTCTTCATCACCGCCATTTTCTGTGACCCGTGGGAGCTCCTGCTCCTGTTCGATACCTTGTCGGTCGCGGGAAGCGGCAAGCACCCTGCCCACATTTTTAGTCTTATCACAGGCCTGGAGGAGCCGTGTGCGATGCATGACGAAGTCGTATAGCGGGACTGCATTTCCGTACGATCGAAGAAGGAACGACGCCGTCCGCGTGAACAAGGTCGGAGCCATCAAACGACCAACGGATACAAACAAGCAGTTACGCACCAACCCTGCTTGATAGACATCGACGACAATTGCAGCGCGGGATCCTAGCTTGCGGGACCTTGCGGGGATGAGCCTGCTGTACCTGGGTGAGCCGTATTCGTGCACAGTACCTACACATCGGGAAGCTCTCTTAGTACGAATGGAATGGGCCGAATGGCTAGCCGCCAGAATATCACGATAAGCCCGCAGGCACATACCGACGCCGAGGAGCCTCAAAATCTTAGAGGACCTTCAAAAGCGCAAAACATGATCGTTATTCGGCCACTCTCCCGCACATGGGAGATGGTCTCAACACCTGAAGACCGCCGTGTTTGGAGTTGGTGAGAATGGATGAAATGCTCACGAGGTGCGCATTACCCACCACTACCGGAGAGATCCTATACCAAACCTGCTCTGAATTAACCACGCGGAAACAGTCGGCCGTCCCTTTGAGTGAAAGATTGATGTGGCCATGCGCGCCAAGGGGGGCGGTAGCAACCCAGAACATATTTTGTTTCTCGATCCGTTTGAGAAACCACGGAGTGTCATTGTAGAACTTACCCATAATGTACTTGGCACACTATCGCCGTGCGCCGTGAGGCGTTACTACGACAGGCATTAATATTAATCGTATTACCTTGGTTAGGGTCTGTCGCCGGCAAGATCCGAGGCATTGCGGATTCGACGGGTCGGCGGATGTCGAATGAAGGCTATGATAAAGTCACCTTTACTGAAAGTTATTAGGTGTGTGTGAACGCATCCCCAGTGGAACGTCCAAACACATTTTCCATATTACGACGGTACTGTTTCGAACCCGTCATGTTTATAGTATCAGCCTTGAAATGTTTGAATGTTACAGTTTCGTCGGTCTCCGAGGTGTGATTTGAGTGGAAATGACTACCTAACGCCCCCCGAGTCCATAAATCGTGTACATACTGTTGCCGTGGAGTAATAAATGGCCACCGAAATCATTTGGGCTTTGCTGCATCGTCCGACGAACGCGAGAGCGCTGCAAATAGTACATGTGCTGCGTTACGGAAGTTGAACGGAACAGGTTCCGAGTTCGTCTGGAGATGGAAAGTGGAAAGTCACCATACACATTATTATTCGATATAAGTGTATGACATGCGGCCTGCTCTCGAAGAGCTTAGAAATGGGAGTACGGATCCAGGTTTGCGTAGAGGGATACGAAATGTTTATGAGCGAGAGTGGGTTCCCTCTCACTGTTTGATCCCGTTCCAATAGGTTTGCGTCGCCCCTTTCTTTCTTTCTTTTTTCACACGAGTCAATTGCCCACCTGTCGTACATACCAACCGGAGGGAGAGTTAAGTTTAAAACAACGAAATGCCTGCCATCAAAATCGCGGATCGGGGGAATGTAATATCCGTCGGGAATGCGCAACACCATGACGCATAGGTCGCATAGGTTCAAGCTGCATCTTCGACACGTTGCAAAGTACTATCGCTGTAGTCATAGCTTGGCCCGGCGAGCGACTCGGACAGTCGGCGCACGCGCCTGTCTTCCACTGCCAATACAAATGCACCATCCCCGGTTTCGTCGGGCTTTTCTCCCGGTGCTCTCACTGTGATACTGTCATCGTGGTCGTCCAGCTTTGTTTGTAGCCCGTGGTCCGTCCCCCTTTGGTAAAAGTAGGACACGGAGAGGATTTCGATCAACGCGATTCCCAGAAGAAACCAGAGCGCCGTCGCACGCCCATGGTACTCTTCCGGTCCACCATGCGTGGCCTCCACGGACGTTTCAATCGAACTGAACACCGCCGGCACAATCGCGGAACCAAATTGGAGAGCTCCATAGAATATCGCGCCCACCGTACCTGTCATGGATGGTGGTGTGGCCTGAATGATAGCAATGCTGTGAAACAGTAATCGTCAGGTGTGACGCAGGGAATGCGAGCATATCCCACTTGCTTTGTGTGGCCATATACCAGCATCGCCCCAGCACCACCAAAAGAGAAAGCAGGAAATATGTAGGACCAGTAATCCTCTAGCCGACGACCACCTACAGCGACTAGTGCAATGGCCACGGCTACCATAGAAAGACCTGTTAGAATGATCCATTTTGGACTGAAGACTCTAGACAACGACCCTGTAAAGCTCATTATAACCGCAGCCACACCGATCGGGAATCTAAAGAAATGTCAGAAAGATCATTTGTGCCTTCACAATGCATGCATACATATGAACTGCAGTTGAGATGACCGTCCAGTGGAATACACTTTGCCACAAAGTCGTGAATACAGTGAAGAAGGCGGATAACCAAAAGAATGGAAACAGGGCTGAACTGAACAAGACAAGGAAGTTGTTGTAGAACCATGTACGAGGGGTCTTAACCAGGTAACGGTGAACTCACGGACACGAAAAGTGAAGGTATGACGTACATTGCGGCCTTGTCAGCGGGGATTAGAGTTTCCCAATAGGAGAACGCAACAATGAGAAATATCGAAATGATTAACGGAGCGAGGACTCCCGCGGTGGCCCAGCCAACCGCTGAACCAGAGGTCACCGCATAAACGAACAGAATCAGTACAGCTGACCGTATTATATTAGTGGTACGATGCGCATTGGACGAGGACCGCTCCAATGAGTTGTCCGATCACTGTGCACCTCACAATGTTGTTTGGGAAGTTGGGAACAGTGTCAACACTTACCAGTTCCAATTGCGCTGCAACCTCCAAACACGCCGATCGCCTGAGCTTGCTGAAGAGGTTCCGGGAAAACATGCACCAAGAATGAGAGCAGAAGGTATTATCATCGCAGATGCTGTGACGGATGTTACCATAAATACCCGATTCCCAGTAGCCTCTTACTTACTAATGCCCATGAATGCTCTTAATACAATGATTGTGATCTTGTTATGATGGGTTCCGAACAAACACGGACACCATGTTCATGGCCAACGATAACAACGGGGCTTCCTTGGGAACGGGGGGCGCCAAGATCTTGGATACTGGACATTTGATACGACGTCGCCATTCTCCCATCAACCGAACCTCCATACAGACCAGAGCGATGTTACTTGGTAAGAATTTCAGCGTAGTGATGGTGGCATGTCCCATCGTCCTCCGCAGAAAATCTACCACATGTGGTGTTGAACGGAGCCTGGAAATGGATATAAAACGGACGCGGGTGGACGCATTGCAGATGTGGATGCTGCCTGACGCCCTGGTTCCGTGTGTATTCTGCTCAGTAGGCAAAGCACCTCCGAGGGAGCCAGGCGATGGGACACGGCCGACTGTGTCCAATGTATCGGCTCCCATCTCCAGATCCTTGGTCAACGTGCTAGCAGGCATGATTGGCTGGAGGCCGACCATTGGTCTGGCAAGTAAAGTGTATTCACCCAGGGCAGCAGGAGGTCATCGGCTGTTCTCTCTTGAAAGCAAGTTGAAAGGTTTTCCAGGAGTTAGTCCCCGTCGAAGAAAATATTCCGTATCTTGATTATACCATTATCAGTGGAAGTTACCAACAGTGTGGTGTTAAGTGTCATTGCGATGGCAGTAATGACATAAGAATCGTCCGCAAATGATAGTCATTGGTGGTTCATCCAAAATCGAGGGTGTCGCCACTGGATGGCTAACATTTGGCCAGCTGTCCTGCGGCGCAAAGTACCTAGGAGTAAGAGGGAAGAACCATGAGCACAACCCAAGGCCCCCTTTCTATCAGGTGAAATCGTCATGTAGATGACAGCCCCCATCTGAACGGCCAGCGGGGCCTGAGGCGAACTTGGCCACTTTTGCATACCAAACCACCAGGAACATCATATCGCCAAGATTCGGTAGTAGTGGTTGAAACGTCAGTGCCACTTCGGAAGTGGCCGAGTCACTAGCTTAGTGTGCATAAATAAAGGTAAACGCCGCGGAGGCGTTGAAACATTGAAAGCCCGTGTCACACCGTTTTGTTCGCCACCTGGCAGGAGCGATGTTCGGCCCCAGTGGTGCTTATCGAAACCCAACCTTGGGATGGTTATCCCGGAACTAGTCGGCATGGTACCACATGGGAAGGAGCAGATTCCGCTGGTGGAAACCCAAAAGGGTCTCGACTTTTTACTACACGGTCTTTGAATTACCCTTGCGCTAACATCTGTGTATATAAGTTGGGATGGATGGACAAGAACCACTGTCCCGCCATCCTCAAGATGGGTAACCGTCCGAAATTGGGTCAAGAGAAGGTAATTCTTTCCCCTCGCGCAGGTGCACCGTTTGACCCGAACTGCTCCGCTTGCAGGACCTCAACACAATTTTGTCAGCTGCACCAATCTCGCCGGCTGAAATGGTGATTGATGAACCGCCAAAGCGGCTTTCGTTGACACGCAAATTAGTCCTTCTGTTGATGTTTTGTTTCGCACAATTCTTGGATGGTTTCATCCCCCTGGCACTGTATCCCGCCCTACCCACTCTCGAGAGTTCCATGGGGATTACAGAGAGTCAGCCACCCTGGATCATCAGTGGGCCCCAACTCACATTTGCTTCCTTTCTCCTCATTGTATGTCTCATTACCCCTACTCGCGGTTCATTTGACTTGCCTTCGAAGAGCGGATGAATATGCGATGTTTATAATCCAAGTAACTGCAGTCCTAACGCTTCTCTGGCATACAGCTTATTCAAAAGCCGTCAGAATATTCCTTCGTTGCAGGCGAAGCCTCTCTGGGAATCATTTCTGTATCTGCTGGGTCCGTCAACTTCCCTACAGTTACGACAGATTGATCGACTCGTCGGTAATGCTCCAGATAATGGACATTTCTTCTTCTACTGTAAGTTGCAACTGGAATTTGCAACTTACACGTTAGAAACTTGAAATTCAGATACTGGACATGGCCTCGCAGACCTCGAGGAAGCCAGCAGCACAAAACAGGGTCAGTGATTCTATCTGATTGTTACAATGATTTTATTGCATGGATATTAACTCAACCTTAGGAATCATTGCAGCGGATGGACCAATGCAGCCCCGAACTTGCCTTTCACCCAAGGTGTTCGACTGAGGAGACATTGGATGTTGCTGTCAGGGGTCCGGACCGCGTTGATTTCATCAAATTCACCAAAGCCTCCCGATCTATCTGCACTCACAGCTTAAAGGGCGTTATTCGTACTTGGAATTTGATCCGTTTCCCAGCCGAGTATACCGAACAAGCAGTTTAGGAAACGTCAGTAGAGACTCGGAGTCACGCAGCTGCTGATAACTACCATGTTCCAACATTTCTACTCAACCTTCCGACCCCGCCCTCCCATGGGTCAACTAGCCTGACTATACTCAACAGTTTTGGCGCACAAGATGATACGGGTAGTTTCGGCTGATCCTACACCTGTGGAGGCTGCCTCACCCGACCCACAAAATGAAGCTCCGAGCCAGCGTCCATGGCACCCCAGGAGGCTACTATCAAAGAGCTCACTGCCGTACCTCCAACGTCCACTCCCTCATGCCCAAACCTCGTTCGGGTTCCCACGGTATCTACGACACATACTTCCGATGGCCCACATACTCTGTGGGTGGCCGGGGATGATGGATTTACTGTAAATTGGACAAAGATACTTGCAATATCTGGTATACAAGAAGCTGCGAACGACCGATCTCCGCCTCCTCGGCCTTCTCCCTATCTGTGTTCCCCTCACCCATCTCATCGTCGAGGTTCACTTTGGCTGTGAACTCCGAGAACTGGTCAGCATTTAGAGCGCAGTGTGTGAATGATATAAGGAGCGCAAATAATAAGACCAGATAAAAGTAAAAGTATACTAGAAAGAATGTTCAAACGTTCATATCCAAAGCTAAACTCTGGTTGGCAGCACTGCCTGACAAGAGAACTGTCCTCCCAAACGTGAGCAATGATGTGACACGCAATTAGCAGCCATGAGACTACTGGACGATGGGGCTTGTGCTGTCAGCGTTACGTGTCTCATGATATGGATAGGGTGCCAAGCGGATCTCTTCATCGTAGCTGGCACGCGGACGCATAACTGACGGGTGGGTGGTCGAAACCATGTCTGCCGGATACTTACTACCATCAATACCAAATGCTTGGCCAAAATCCATTCTCTTGTAGTTATTGGCATTTGCAGCATCTGTTCGACGGCTGGAATGATTGGATGGCTTTCTGCGGGCGCAGCCAAAGAAAAATTTGAGAGACCCAAAGATTTCCACGAAGAAATCGGCTGAGAGAACGTCAGAAGCTAAATACGTGAAGAGAAACCTTCATACTGAAGTTGATGCTGTACAAATCGGTTAGCGGCGTGCCAAGTGAAGGTGAACCGACACACCTATCCCACAACGGGCGCCATATACTGGTCTTGGGGGCGCCTTCAATTTTGTACTCATTCCAAGTATACGCCCACATCATCAGAATAGAGAAGAAGATCATCTTGGAATCACATATTTAACTTAGTTCGAGGCCATCTCCGTTGAACCTTACCTCGATGCAGATGGCCAAGGCATTCAAACCATCTGCAATATTGGTCGCCGTCCAGTACTGCGTAGCTGCAGAAAAGGAAGGAGCGAAATTGTGAAATTTTCAACGGAGACTGTTCAAGAGACTTACGCTTGATGACAGACCCTGCAAGTGCATTGAACTGTTTCATGGGAGCAAAGAGTCACAAGAGGTGCTATATAGGTGTAAAGGTCGCTTACCATAAAAGATTGGTAAAATGTGAACATGACAATAAGCTTGATGGCCAAAAATTTCGCTAGAGGTCGCCGTGCCCGGAGTTCTTCTTTGGTGAGACCATAAAACAAGAGCAACCCATATAGAGCGATGCTAATTGATGTTCAGATAATGTATATTACGTAAAACCACAGAGAAATACCTTATGCTGATGAAGTCGATCACCTCCAAGTAGACATCGGCAAAGTATACACTGTACGGACCCGACACACAGAGGACGTTGAGTGCCTCACAGATTATGCCCGCAATAGAGGACGCTTTGCTGGGGGTTTCAGCACGCTGTCTAGAAACAAGTCAGAAGGAAATCACCTGGCCGGATGATCACATATTGCAGGACAGCCCACTGCAAATAGGTAAGATGACGTTATCTCGCGAGGTATCGATAGTCATACCTTGACGGTGTACATGAAATACGCCTAGCGAACAATGAACAAAATAAGTAATGCGTGCGGAAGCATCGAACGTAAGGATGACCTTAGTCGGACGATATCTCCAGCAACAAAACTATGGGGAGAGTTAAGGATTACACCGGGTAACGAAAGGTCGAAGAAATTACCGGTATTGGAAGTGGTCTTTTGTCTTTGCGTTCTATGGCCTTCAGGGCACTGTGGCCAGATGCAGTATCCGCTACATACTCAATCAAGAGTAATCTGCGACAAGAACATTCAAGCAGAGAGATGCAGTAGAAAGCTGGATACTCACAAGAAAGCGCTGAGCGTAATTGCCTACTACGTTTTAGATAGGAAATTAGCAGGGATAACAAAGCTTACTTCATACACTGCAAAACCGCCATGAGTTATGCTCATGGAATGAATCCACGACTCACCTGATTCTGCGAGGCTGTAGTAGGTATAACTCCGGAAGAACCGATACGAGAAAAAGGAAACCACGGCGTAAACCGGTGGCATGTACAAAACTCGTAGGCTAGCATGAAGCAGTTCGTCGGTCTGGTCCGATTGCGCAACACTTTGACACTCACACTTGTCGCTGTTCATTGGGCTTGTTATAGTTACTAGAAAGAGATTCATTTATAATGGTGGACTTGACGAATTTCCGATAACTCACCGACAGTGTTGCCAAACTGAAACGAGAGAGATGAGAACTGTCTGAAAATATGGCATTTTGAGAAGGAGCCGAGTGACCGAAGAACGGGACCTGGACTCACGAGTGCTGCACAACCTCCAGCTATAGCCCAGCCAATCCTATGCTCGTCCCAGTTCAGGCTTCCGGAATCCCAAAAACTACTTTGATCAACGGCTGCAGTGTTTTGCGAAGGACATGTTGGCGCCATGCGTACCGGACAGGGTAAGCAGTTGGGAACCGGAGAAGATTGATCTGGACAAGACCCGGTTCAAGACTCGTACAAAGACACGGTTCTGCTCGCAGAGTTTCTTTATAAACCTGCCAGCCTGCCGGCACCAAGGAGAGTGGCAGCGGACCCGTAAACGAAGGAAATGGAAAACAGTGTTGTGCTGCTGTCGTGGCAGTGGCAGCCTCATTTGGTCGGGCAGTGGTACTTATGTAAAGATCCCTTGGGAGGCAACTGTGATTATATCCTCGACAAACCGCGACCACTCGCAACGCCTTTGAGTATGCTGGTATGTGTCCAGGATAGGTTGTCATTGTGTGAATAGTTCCAAAGGCACTGGGTGTTTTTTTAAGTGTGAAATGTGCAAACTGTTATGCCGAAATGGATGAAATTCTGAATCAACGATTATCAGATATACTGAGTTGATTGAAATATGGCCGTCCTTGAAGGATGTCGATGAGTCCGCGTGCCCTCCCAGGCACGAGAAAGACAAGATAGTGCGATTTCTCAATATAGCATGTCTACAGCAAACTCATAGTGGTCTCTGTCGTGCTCGCCCCAGCAATTAGTACAGGTATCTCACTAGAGCGGTCAAGCAACAGAACGTGCTCCAAGGGAATCCATCGCGTTGGTATTGTACAATAGGTGAGAAGTGAATTGTTCGCAAACCCCTTACGGATTTACTTCTTCTTCGACGCCTTACCACCACCCTTGCCTTTCGCCGCGGGAGGGGACTCAGGACTCGTTGGGGCTGCTTTGCTCTGGAATAGATTGAGTCGAGCATCGCAGTGAGGTGGTCTAAGCATACAACGGGGGGAGAAGTGGTACTCTTTGAAGGGGGTGCGGGCTTGGCAGTAGCACCAGTGGCGGGTACAACTAAGTAGGGCATGGTCAACAATGACCCCGCGGCAGTCCAACCAGGCAGAAACACCAACCAGTCTTGGGGGCCTTCTTCGACATTTGCTTCGGTTTGGAAAGATGAGAAGTGGGTAGTGGTTTGTGGACCCAGCCTCAGAACGAAAGCATGCTTTTATATCTCTTCATCGCCCTGCCCTCAGCCTCGGTTGACCCCGTATCAAAAACAAGGAAGCTTTTTAGGTCAATCGTCGCAATGAGATGCCAGCTTGATTATGCTCTTTGGGAACTGTCAATCGTCACTTGAATTCTGTTTACAGCAAGTGATCAGCTGAAAGAATAGATTGACGTGACGCTACGGAGAATCGCAATCGTGAGATGAATTGTTGATATGTTTCACCTTATCCCCCCAACCAAAGGCTCTGTCCTTATCGCGAACAAGGCCTTCGCGACGGGATTGCTGAGAAAGGGTGCATTGATCATGGAAACATTGAAAACGCGGTCAAACTTGTGCGGCGTAACAATGAACAACAACAAGGTGGGATACCCTACACCGCGACGGGTAACATAATGTGCTCATCCGCACCGGCAAGTGTGATAGATCAGACTATTGGTTTCTTCGATAAGGGAAACCCACCAATCGCGAAAGCGCTCATGCCAGCGCACTTTCATTCCGGAAGCATTTCCCGGAAGGCTGGAACCCTTGTGACCTACTTATCTTCAGGGTAGGAAAGCCTACTCCCGTATGATCTAGGCCAGGGAGCTAATTTGGCCACCGGTCGCACACCCACATATGAACTTACGCGTAGTCCAAAACGAGCCTACGGAACAACAAGCGATACAATTCCAGGGTAGTTTTGTAGTTGATTCTGACCATCAGATTAGGAGGCGCGCGGCATCCGCCGTTCTATTGTCAAACGAGATAACGAGACATCTATAATCTGAGACTAACGGATAGAGGAGGCCACATCAAACAGTGCATGCCTATACTAGATCCATGGTGGTTTTCCACGATAGGTTGGTTGAACTGGGAACATAAAAACAATTGAATTATCCGCTAATAAAGATTTATTAGCGGAACATACCATGGTCCTTCCATCCGTTATGGCACCATCATCCGACCCATTCCATGGGACAAGGGGAAGAAGCCAATTCGAATGTTCCGCCAATTTATGTCCAATGGCTGACTAGCTCGGAGCATCATTATCTCCAGCATGCCCCTTCCTCCACTCCCGAAGACCTTTCTGGAAACAATCCCAATCCACCCCATCCCTGACCAGAAAAAAAGTCACACCTTCAAACGAGACCGTGTGAGCATGTCCTGCTTCAACAACCAGAATCACATACCAAGCTGCCTCTCCACCTCTTTGTTTCTCGGTTCATCATCAAAGAAAAGCTATTTGGTATGTCAGGAGCTAATAACGATTACGCAGTTCGATATGGTAGCACCTTACCATCTCACTATACGGTATACCGGTGATTTTGTGAAATTGTTTGAAATGAGCAATCTTGGATCCGGGATATATTTCGAGGTGATCAAAGAAATCAGTCGCAGGGAGTGAGTCAACTCTATTAGTATCGGGTACGTTGGTGGTATCTTCGTCAGCTGGAGTGGACGCGGGGATCCTGATGAGTCGAAGAGCCTCTCGAGCACTTCCTGCGGTAAGGTCATTATCAGCATTTCTCCGTGGAATCTACTCACAGTTTGGTTGCACACGTTCTCGATGCAGCTGCGACAGTAACCTCTGGCTTGCTCTTTAATCCATACAAGATCTCTGGGACGTCCTTGTAGAATCCTATTCTCATTGGAGGGTTGGCGCTGTCATGGACGGCCCCAGTGAGGGCATCCTGCTTCAAAGGCTGCTCTACGTGGGTATCTATCCAAAAGTCCCACAACGTATAACTTGGACTTTAATGAGTCGGACATGTGTGCAAACAGATTGGGCACACGTACTCCAAGTCAAAGGCGATCAGCTTGGGGAATCGGCCATCGTCCATCTTTGCCGGTCCAGCGGTTCCGTTAGCTAGCATGGCTGCTGATGTGCACTACCGTTACAGACTTTGAGAATAAAGGTTTGCTGGTGAGATTAAGGTGGGACTGACTGTGCGAGTTGTGTTGTGACTCGGGCAACTTGTGGCCCGACGCAGCCACGATAGCCCGGCTCCGACCCGGCCCGGAAGTGCCAAACGTAGCATTAAGTCGAGTCTTGCTACATGACTTGTACGTGCCAAGTATGCTCGTGCGGTGCGGCTCAGCGGGCGCTCCGAGGTATCCCGAATCTTGTGCTGGCCAACTCAAGTGACGTACATATTACGTTGGACGTCTCAGATCTGCGCCAGCATCAGGAGACAGCAGTTGTTCAACAAGTTGCGTTTCTGAAGCCTTTCGTGAGCCTACGCGAAGGCTCAGCGAGGGCTCTGATTGGACCGGAGCACCCTTGTACGAGACTTTCCCTGAAACTCCTGCTCATTGGGCACTCATCGAGCACTTAGGGAATCCCGATGCCAGCCAACTGGTAATGTACGTGTCGCATAACTTCAGCTCACGTTCACTTGCGCCCATCATCATGGGGTTCGGCTTCGCTGCATCTTTCTCATACTTTCCTTGTTGGTAAGTCACGGACTCTCAGTAGGCAGTGGATGGTGCGATCAGATTTTCCACCACGATTCCCGCAGTGCTGTGTCACACTCAAATGGAGTACCCATTGGCCGGTGAGACATCCAATCACCATTTCATGCTCCAGCACTCAGATCTCTAAGAAATTTCGAATTCGCCGTGACTACCCGTACATCAAATTCTTTGAATCTTACGATACGAATTCGTCAAGACCGGAAGCTCAGCGTGGCTTCGTGACACTTAGGCATGTATGCCGTGGGGGAATCGCTTTCAATTACCACGCTGCCGCACGGGATACGAAAATATCTTGACTTAAGTACATGCACCGTCGTCAGTCCGGGCCCCAGAAGAGCCTTTTGTACATGGTATCATTATCCTTCTGTCTTCCAACGGGAGATTGAAGACAGGCTTACCTCCTGGTGTCTCATTCTGGTTCCATTGGTTTGCAGTCCAGAGATCCCCACTTTACGAGCATTCAGCATCGGAACGACTCAAACGGTCCGGCTAAGTCCGGCAAGCACTCACTTGTAGGTGACCTTGCTACTGATTGTGTACTAAAATGAGATGCGGTGAGCGCAATGTGTACATGGATGCGGCTGAGTGGGTCTTACTGTAACATTGCTTGACCATGCAGATACTCCGGCACAGTTGTTGCTTCCTGATGCTCCGGTACTCGTGAGACGTCGTCGAGATGGTGATGGTCGTTGGAGAGGGAGAGCCAGAAACTGGCCATGTATTTCCGCGGATGGTAGTAATCCACGAAGAGTTCACATCAGGGTACTGTCGAATGAACATGTGAGTGTCAATTCACTCCAAAGCACAAATCAAAATGGAACCACCTGCCAAACCATCACGCCAGCATCTGCACAAGTCGCCCTTTATCAGTATTCCATCGTCTTCAGGGATAGAATATGTGTAGACTGACACCAGCCCTGAGAAACTGCCTGGGAGACACACGAAGCGAGTGGATCGATGTATCCATTACTGGCATCCGAAGCCGTCCCAGGTTTACCTATCAAGAGTTTGTCTAGGCTCACACCATTTGCCGTAATTTGGAAGAGAGCGGTTTCAGGCCAGGCAGATGTAGAAGCGATCAGGAGGCCAGAGCAGGTGGTGTACTCTGAAGCTCCCTCTGTAACCAGGTGAAACCACGTTCAGTATCAGATACCTGCAATGAGTTAACTTAGTGGCTCATAATTGTAGAACTAACTCATCGTTTATGATGTTTGGATCAGAAGGAAGTTCTCCGGGGAATCTATCTACCTTGCACTTACTTGGACATTGTACTGAGATCGTGATAGTGATTAATCAAATTTGCAAGACAGATTAGCCAAGTTATACCAACTCACCCAGTCAATCAAAGAGCCTACGCTCTGATCGAAAGCGAGATACCCGCCACCACTCCACATGCCTGGTGAGAACCTTGTTCCAATCCAGTTAACCCAGAGCTACGTTCAAATTTGGCGCCTGTACTCACCATGGCGCGAGGGCTACAGGACACGGCGCTGCCTCCGCCACTGTCAAATGCTGTAAGGTCCTGTCATCCGCAAAGCTCACGAACGGTTGCACGCTTGGATTCCCGAAGGCAAGCCAGGAGAAGTACCTCGTAATTAACGTCGATGCCTTTAACACAGTATTGGATCACCCATCCAGCCATGGTGTTCGCCGCTGTCACGGTATCAACACCCCAGGATCTCAGGATCTCGGTGGACCCGAATGCAGAGACGACCAATGAAATTCTGGCTGCATTGTATTCTTGCACGTAGGCGACTTCCTGTAAGCTCCTGCCAATTCTGAGCCTCATCGGCGGCACCAGAAGACAACAAGAAGCCAAGAGCACTATGGACAAGCTAGTCTCATTGTTGGATATACTATCTAGTAACCACTCACAAGATATTGAAACCCTACTCGATACGAACGTCAGCGCCTAGAATGCTGGGAATATGCACATGATGCTAACCTGCAAGTCTGACGCAGATTAAGCC
>QFEI01000153.1:0-14900 GCA_003316145.1 Neoboletus magnificus | reverse complement strand
CATCCCATACATTCTCAAACCATCAAGAAACCTCCTCCAAACTTTACTGTACCTTGTACTTCCTTGTCTTGTAGGAACTTTCCTGTCACTTTCCACACATATTTCCTTCCATCTGACCCAATTCTGTTAACCTTGGTCTCATCTGACCAGATAATCCTAGTCCAGTCCTCCACAATCCAATGTTGATACTTCAGAGCAAAGATCAATCTGTCTTTCTTGTGTTTAATAGACAGGAGTGGCTTCTTTTTCTTCACAACAGCCTTGAGGGATACAGACTTGAGTACATTGTGAACAGTTTGGCAAGAGACAGAAGAGGAGAGGGCAGAATTGATAAAATGGGTTGTCTGAATAGCATTTTCAGCCTTGCCAGAGATAATAGTAGAGACCATTCTTCTCTTGTCAGCAGAAGAGAGCTTGGAAGAACATTTCAATCTGATGTTTTCCTTGCCTGGATGGATTTCTTTGATGACCCTGGCCACAGTAGACTTTCCTAAACCAGTTTGGGAGAATATCTGCCTACTAAAAAGGCCAAATTCAGAAAGAAAAAGGATATTGGCTCTAGCAGAGGCAGAAATGGGTCTCATGATGAAGTGGAGTTCCCTGGGTGGTATCTCTGCCTTTTATACCACTCAGGATTATGTAAGTTACATAATGAATGAGGGTTGAAGCATAGCATCTATCAAGAGCTTATGTTATTTAGTAAATAATGGCCAATAATATCAGGGTCAAAAAAGTGTCCCAATGACATATCATTTTGAAATGGTTATATTACAATGCCATAACAAGCAAATCACATAATAAGTAGCTTATATTTAGGGCAAGGATTAGGCTATAAATGGCCCTGCAGAGATTATAGCTAATTCTTTTTGGTTTCTTTTCAAATGTCAAGTCTTTCCAAAATAACCCAACATTGGGACACTTTTTTGAGCCACTGTATTAAGATAGTAATCAGATCCTAATGCAATCTACTAACTCACCATATGGCATGAATCCACTCATTGAGGAAAGTTTTATTTGCACACTTTTCAATAAAGCCTTTCATGTTCTCAAACTCCTCCTCACAGCCAGCCTCAAATCCAGGAGAGTCATGGAAAGCAAACCTCTTGTTGCTCTTAAAAACCATCTCATGATGGATGTTATGATATCCATGCTACACAAGGCAAGATAGCTGGCAAAGGCACATGGATGTTCACAGCAGCTATGGCACTCACATCCCTGGACCCCTCAATCACGAAATCAATCTGACCACACATCAACAGCATTAGCATTCAGTACATCATCCCAGCTTGTTCAACCTTACCTTTTCCCCTTGGTTGTTAAAGATCTCCGGATCCTCCGTCGAATTGCAGATTCTCTGAAGGATGGTCGTCTTGCCAGCATTCGCTCTGCCAACGACGAGAATTCTAAATCGTCCAAATTTCCTCATAAGGTCTGGGTTTACATGCTGCATGAAGTGGGCAACATCCAAATGTTTCGCCTGCGTGTTGGCAACCCTCGAGTTGTCAGATCGCGACTTAAAATGGACTGGGTTTCTGACCTGTTCCTCGGGGATATCTGGATTTGTTCGGTGAGTCCCGGGAGTGATGCGAGATCGGAAGTGTCCAAGGTGTTTCTTGATGGTGGCCTTCATTGCAGGTGTGGTTGAGAGGACTGAGGGATGAGTGAAGTACAACTGATGGCTTGGGAAGTGGTGGGTCCGAACAACATTGGACACCGTGGAACTAATGCGGGCACCTTCGTGTGACACTAAGTGACCCATATGTCACGCAACTTGACTTGTACCAGGCGGCGAGTGCCCTTTGCTGGCGCTCAGTGTGCCCTTCACCTCAGCGCTCTACCACACGGTAGAGAGTCATTTGACCCAGAAACAATAGTGTGCAGAGTATGCATCGTCGGAAGTACCTCCGCTGATTACCGTGTTGCTATATCTCTGAAGCAGCTCGAGCAAGCAGAGGGAAAGCAATTTCGTGTTGTCGTCCTCGAAAAGAGTACGTGGCAAAGTAGGTTCCTCGAGATTCTGTCACCCGCTCATCCCTCGAGTGACTCCGGCTCAACCCAGGATCCATATATTCCTTCCGGAATCATCATAGAGCCTCATGCGCTCGACGAGTTGCCTCCAGACTGGCGACCAAGGCTCAGCCACCTCCTCAAACCACCCGCCATGTCCTCTACCTGATTCCTCGCCAAGGAAACACCCCTTTCCCATTCCGGCGCTCCCCAGATGTCCAATCGCCCCCCTCTCTCGGTTTATAGCGTCACTGGGGACCGTCGCCAAGGAACCCTGCGTGGAGGTTTGTCCCAGATTTTCGGTGCCGGTCTCGTCGGACCAACGAAATCAATGTGGACAAGCAAGGTGTATGAAAGAGACGTTCGAACCTGGCATGGAGTTCCATACAAAAGTCACGCTCATCTCCAAAGGTGCACATGGGTCGTTCTCCAAAGAACTCATCCACAAATTCGACCTACATAAGGTCACGGACCCATAAACGTATGGGATCGGTCTCAAGTCTGGCCTGAGCCAGTGTCTGCTGGGTGAGGTCGTGCGTATCATGGACTGGCCGCTCGATGAGGAGGCTGGGTGTACCACATGGCAGATGGACTCGTCAGCCTTGGTTTGGTCGTTGGCCTTGACTCCGCGAACTTGCATTTCAGTCCATTCAAAAAACCACAGGTGGGCCTCCACATGTTTTTGTACGTTCTGCGCTTGAATTTGACCCTCGCTATAGCACATGAAGCACCCATCTTTGCTTTGCTCAGCCCTCATCCAGTCCCTCCCCACTCGCATCGCCCTGATTCACCTATGGTGCTTGCTCGTTGAACGAAAGCGGCCTACAATCTGTCCTCCCCGAACTCCACCCTCCAAGTGGTGCCTTGATTGGGTGCTCTATCGGTTTCGTCAATATCACAAAATCAAGGGCACACGCAACGCAATGAAGGCTGGCATGCTCCCAGCCACAGATGTGTAACCAGCGTCATCGAAGACTGGTACCGACACTCTATGCGATATGGGCGGGGTACCACGGCGCTGTTCAGAATAGCTGGATATGGTCGGATCCGAACGGAGAGTGCAACCTGCGTGCGAGCTTCAACATGTCGTTGGGCATCTGGTGGTATCCTTTGCTCGGGCGCGGACTCGCTCTTCGTCAAGGACCGGATCCTGTGGACGTTTCGCAACAAGACCCGGCGCTCGCTGCGCATACACTGACGGTTGGTCACTTCAGGCCCATTGATGATGGTCCAGCTTATCCATCCACGTGTTCGCAAGGACGGGATGGAAGACGTATCTCTGAGGAGGAAGTACGTCCGCCAAAGTGTCGGAGAGTACGCAGGAGTGTCAACGGAAGGAAGACATAATGGCGAAAAATTGATCACCAACGCGCAGGTGAGAGTGGTTAGGCTAATGATATCGCAGAGCTGTGTCTATTGCGAGCTATGTGGCATCAAGGTTCATACCCAGGACATCAAATGCACAGTGTCCGAAGGTGGAGGCCAGTCGTTCCAAAGTGTTCGGGGTGAATAGGTGACTGCGGATGTCGTTAGGACCATTCTTGGGATGGCACGTCTCGGAGAAAGAAGCAGTGGCTTGCCGTTTATGCCCCCGCTTGCGTTGTCTGCAAGTAATGCGCCTCGATGGTGGGTGGCTCCTAAATACACTACGTTTTGGCTCGTTTCTGTATGTCGTTGGCACTTGGTCATACTGTAGCTATCACTTGATTGTGATCTGTTGCATGATGCGTCGTGAATACTTGCAAGGATGCATCAATTCGGATGGTGTTGAAGAGGTATGTCCCGCTTTGCTTGTACCCGGCTACCACTCGATGTATGTTCATGACCTCATCGTTCCACCCCCGCCGCGTGCTCTAGTTTTAACAACTTGTTATACAGTCTGTGGATCTCCGTCCAGCTAGCTCAGTGGGACATGGTGCAGAGGGTTTCGCATCGACAGAAAAATCAAAAGCGACCGGCCACATGGAGAAATAGCGACACGGTACAAAATGATGTGAAAAAAAGAGAAGCAGAAGTTCAGGGGTATGAGATACGCGTTAGAGTATCTCCAACACTTGCACACGCGGGGGCTCGGCATCGGCAGCGATGCATGTCTGTTGTTGATGGGATACAGTTCGGCCGGTGTGACAACGTGCTGAATGGCGGGTATGCACGGGCTATTTGGTTGAACGACGAAGGCTGAGAGTGGGAAAAGAAACAAAATAAAATGTACACTTTGCACTGGCAACAGCCTGCTCGACCCCTGGTTTCGAAATTTCAGGCGGCCGAACAAAGCGGATACCCTGGCAGTGGTACGATGATAAAAACACAAAGTGGAAACAAGTGGTCCGGAAAGCGTCGACGGTGACTCTGGCTTTCCTTTTATTCTGAGGGTGACGCGGAAACGAATAGTGATGGGTGATGCACATCACATGGTGTGTAGGCAACGACTTGTCGAACAGACGCCTGGGGAATGGAAAGTTGGTGAGAGTGGTTGCCATTTGCATTTGTGCATGCGAGACACCCAGTGCACAGCGGGAGAGAGGGACAATGCATGGTGCCGTGTGTCTCCTGCGATGGTGCAGATCTGCTTATAAGAGGTAGAATCCCCAGAGCGAGAGCGAAATACCCGCATGATGCAATAAATTCGCACGTTCTTAGTAGGGCTTGACCGCTTTCGAGTCGCTTGGTATCATCACGTACTCTAGTAGTTAGCAAAACAGGCAGTAGATTTGACCGTGCATACCTGCTCGCAACATTTTTCTTGTCCGTAGTCGCCTCTCGAGCAGCCCTAGTAACAGATACTTCACAGGCGGCATCTATTACAGTGGAAGGGAACCGACTGCCGATTCGACTTCAAAGGAATTGTTTGCCTCTGTTTTTTGCAGGGATAGGTCGTGGCAGTGCACCCATTTAACTTGGTCCGACTGCCAACTTGTTCTCGACACTCTCGTCTGAGCTTACATCTAGTTGAATGAGCTCAGGTCAATACAAGGAATACGACCCCGAGCCCGGTCTCGAAGGGCGAAGTGGCCATGAGGCTAGCGAACGCGTCGGCCTTCTCTCTGACTCCCAATGTGCTCTCCCAATCACTGATGCAGACCGCATCGACGACAGCCACCGTTTGATGGCAGGGAGTGATGCACGCACCCCCGGATATGCATTGAAACATCTGCTCGCGTCCTTTGCGGGTGGTATCGCTGCATGCCTCGCTGTCCAACTTTCATTGTTCGGGACAGCTTGTTACTCTTCGGGGCGACCAGCAAGTGGCGCCGCGGGCACGGACAAGGCCAATGTCTATGCTTCTCCGTGGGTTGGCTCTACCACCGTCCACAACTACCCACCTCCGTCTCCCACCAACGACTTTCCCGAAATATTTCCCACCGAGTATGCGTTCCCGCTGTTCACTTGTTCTTTTTTTCTAACACTATCTTTCTTTCTTCTTGTGCGATGTGACAGTGTTGGATACCCAGGAGGAACTCCTACTGGTGCAGAACCGGCCATCATCGCTACCGCTCCTACCCAACCCCTCCAGACGGGGGCTGCCCAGCTCGTTGCACCCGCATATACCTCCCTCCCAGATCCCCCATCCAAGCCATCAATACCCAGCGAACGCCCCTTCAACCTCTTTCGCTCTTGGGGTAACCTGTCCCCTTGGTACAGCGTTCCGCGCGGCGCGTTTGGCATCGACGAAGGCGCAGAACCTCCTGCGGAATGTGATATTAAAGGCGTACACGTCTTGCATCGTCATGGGGCGCGATACCCTACTGCGTGGGGTACGTGTCACTTTCATTCATGTTACTGTGGGAAGTCGGAGGTGGTGGGGCAAGTCGGAGGTGTATCGATTCGCTGATGAATGTGAACTTTCTGTAGCCAATTACGGAGGACCAGCGTCGTTTGCGCGAAGATTGCATGAGAGTGCCGCACAGTGGGATGCGACTGGAAGATTGGCATTCTTGAATGATTGGTCGGTAGTAGCATTTGTGTGTTTATGATTGAAGTTGACGGTGTATCACGAACAGGACGTACAAACTTGGTGAAGAAGGTCGGGTATCCTCATTTATTGTTCATGTTTATAGCCTGACCTTGCATGCTTTGTCGAACACGCAATCGTTCCGTTATATGTGAACGACTTTGCATCTCACGCGCGAACACTTGTCACGCATATGCATTGGAATCTTGTCCTTTTTCGCACCTGGAATACGCGAGCGCAGTCTTGACACCTTTCGGAAGACAACAGTTGTGTGAGTATTTTTCCTGTGCGTTGGGTTCTCGATCTTTGCTTATCACCACGTCCCTTGTTCCGACATCCATTGACAAAATTCAATTCATCTTTGTACATTGTTTTGAAACTCTTGCTCGTTGCTCGTCGGTTTGATGCCATCCGAACTGACCTCATCTTTCGTAGATGATTTGGGAGTCTCGATGAGACTGAAATATGGGTTCTTGTTGGAGGTGAGTTATAGCTCCGGGGATTCCGTGACAATTGAAACGCTAACCGCATTCACAGGATTTTACAACACAGAACAAGTTACCCGTTTTCAGGACTGAATCCCAGTGAGTAGCCTTTCACAGCTTGGTCGATGGAACAGCTGTGTCATTTCTATCACTTCACCTCCGTAATACTTAAATGGAACCACCTACCGGACGTTGTATGCAAAAGGGATCGTATGCATGCTTCCGCAGTCAACTTTGCATTGGGCTTCTTTGGTTGGCCTCTGGAAAGAAAATACCAGCAAGTGATTACGATCGAGGCATCTGGGGTAAGTCTCATGTTTTTATTTTCTTCGTTGAGGGCATGTTGTCTGACTTCATCCTTCTTCTGTTGCTAGTTCAACAACACTCTCGCTCCCTATGATACTTGTCCCAACGCTGGTACCCACAATAAATCCGACCGCGCCTTGACCTACGTCAAGGAATGGACCAGCATTTACCTGAAGGAGGCGCAGAAGCGATTACAAGCCGACTTGAAGCCTGCCGAGGGTGGGCAGGGATTCAACTTGGAGATCGAGGATGTCTACCGGATGCAGCAGATGTGTGCGTATGAGGTAGTGTATCGTGGTTCCTCACCTCGCCGTGGCGTCGCGTCCTGATGACTACATCCAAGACTGTCGCTCTCGGCTATTCGAAATTCTGCGAGCTGTTCACGGAGGATGAATGGGAAGGATTCAATTACGCGTCAGTACTTTTTCTTCCTGACTGGCGTACCCTCATCCGGTGCCATACAGCCTCGATCTGACTTTCTGGTACGATTCCGCCTTCGGCTCGCCCGTCGCCCGTATACAGGGTGTGGGTTACATCCAAGAACTTGTATCCCGACTCACCCACACACCGATCGAGATGCACAACTCGAGCACTAACGCGACCTTGCATGCCGACGAACGTACTTGGCCCCTCAACGACATTTTGTATGTCGACGCGACGCATGAAGTCGTTGTCCTCAACAGTAGGTCGTATTCTCATCTGTAGCTTCGCTGATCTGGCTACTCTGAACGTGACCCAACAGTCCTCACGGCATTGAACCTGACGACGCTTGCGGCATCTGGTCCTCTTCCAGCCGACCACGTTCCTCCGAACCGGTCCTTTAGAGTAGCCGATGTCGCGCCGTTTGCAACTAATGTTCAGTTCCAACGTACGTCCTCGCCGTTATTTTGCCGCGTGGTCGTACAGGATGTTGATCATGATCGTTTTTGGTCCCCCCCGTTTCTGTATAGTTCTATCGTGTCCCGCCTCGTCTGTACGGTCAGAGGATGCTGTAGATTCAGAGGCGTCCCATATCCGTATTGTGGTCAACGATGGACCGGTGCCGCTGACTGGCATCCGCGGATGTCCACCCTCATCGTCGGGGCTCTGCCCGCTCACAACGTTTATCGAGGCGCAAAAGGCGACTATTCGGGAGGTTGACTGGGAATGGGGATGTTTGGGGGATTGGGAGGTGCCGGAGGGGAATAGGTGGGAGACGGTTGGGGGATGGTATCCTGCGAGGGGCTAATTCCGGCGGGGTGTATGTGAGGTACTTTGTGAAATCGGATGGGGTCCTGTGACGCGCTCTTTCTGAACCGTGTTATCTATCGTGCTATAATGGGATTCCAGATGCTTATCCGGTGTCGTCTGCAAAGTCTTAATATTGCCACAGGATCTCGTCTCTCGACCTTCAGAGTGTGCATGTGCCTTGACACTATTCAAATTTATGCGTCATACGAACAACCCGGTCTACAGACAGACCCGAGCCCCTAGCAAACGACGCAGTCCTCTTTGAAACTCAGGTTATACATCGTCCTGTCCCCCGTCTTTTCAATCTTCTTCCGGTCGGACCGACACCGGATGAACTCGTAAATATCCTGCATGTGAGTTTGGGGGAGTTAAATCGGGCATCGTCAAGCAGGTTTTCACCATGAACGTTCGCGAGGGGGAAACCTGTACGTACCTCTGGACGATACGTGCCTCCATACTGCGTTACATGCTGTACGATCTATGCAAGATCTTTTGCATCCTCGACGACGAAAACGTGTCCGAGCATCTTGAGATGATCGAAATCAGCTGTCAACATGTCACGTCCGGTACCTGTGCATGCCATAACGAATCAAAAGGGCAAAAAAGGCCCTGGTGAACACGCACGACGCGCCGTGTCAAGGATAGAGACATGTTACCTTTGAGCGATGCGGTGAATGCATGGTACGCGTTCAGATCCGCGATTACCTGGAAGCCACCATTGAGGGGGATGATCTCGCACTTGGTATGTTTCTGCAGTATCCTATGCACGGAAAAACGCTCCCCCCGACGACGACATACATGAAACGGGCTAAAAGCCGTGCACAGGAAAAAGGGGACGATGGAGAACACCCACGTCAATAAACGTATCGCATCACTTAAACAGGAGAAGCGTGATAGTGAAATATAATCTATTTTACCTCCTTTTTTCACGCCCGAAAATCACTCGCCAATGAGGTAAAATGGATTATATTACATTGTCATGCTTCTCCTGTTTCAGTGATGTCCCGACCTCTTGATGAAACAGGTCGAGGAGGGTCTGGGATTGCGATCTGGAGAACACATGACCGTCGAGTGTGAACTATAATAGCGACCCCAAGGATGGTTGAGTGATGTAACGGCACGGGCCTCAGTGGAATGCATGTGTGCCGTTCGTGAGACAGAACGTTCCCAATCCTTGCAGATCACTTCAAAAGTGCGGTTGAGTTCCTCCGTCTCGTCGTCTAGATAGTCGTCCATATTTCAGAACTGTACTCTGCGGTGAGAACGGGGTCTGACGTAGAGTAGGGCAGGGAGTAATTGACCGGATACGTGCACGGCGTCAGCTCGGCTTCCACCACTTTACTACTCCCAGCTTGCCCTCGTGTCCTCTGTCATTCGAGCTCGCCGACACTGTGATGATGCTACCGACGGCCAGGCTGAATGACCCTCTAAAGCACGCAGCCGTCGCCTACAGGAAAAGGAGTATAGTGATCCTTCGAGGACTAACCACGGGTCTTGGTCAAGACCCAATTGGTAACCCAGTGGTCCCCAGCAGTCGTCCATCCCAGAAAGGGTGTGGTTTTGTGCTCGATGTCGGTATAGCGGTAGGAGCGATCTAAAAGTATCAGCTTATGCCACGTGCGCGACTGTCCACTTACCGGAGTCCGTGTTCCTGAAGTGCTTGTAACTTGACGAGGTTGTAGCGTGGTTGACGGGAACTAAGAATTGTCTCGTTGACTTGAACGACCTGGCTGTAACGGCAATGACTACTAGGCGATGCATGTGCGGGGGTGGAACGGTTGCCATAAATCGAGTTCAGTCATAGCTCAAACACTCAAAGCATGAAGCTGGTACATGCCACATCGCTTTAGCTTGATTCGAATAGCATCGGACGAGCGACTGGCATCTGCGGTCCCAAGAAAACACTTGTCATTCATGAATACGCCACGTTCGTGACGCATGGTCAAAAGTGTTACGTAGCATACAACACAGCAAACTATACATACAACATGCAGCACGCGCTCGCATTCCGGCACGAGATGGATGGAGGACGACTCCTAACTTGGGGAGCGTATGCTTCCTTCGCGACTTCGAATTTCTCGTTGATCTCATCGAGCTGCGTCTGAGTAGTGCTCGCCCATGCTGACTGTGTAGATCATCATCAGATCAGCGTCAAGAAAACACTGACAAAGAGGGGGGGAAGGAA
This sequence comes from Neoboletus magnificus, assembly GCA_003316145.1. Lineage (NCBI taxonomy): Eukaryota > Fungi > Basidiomycota > Agaricomycetes > Boletales > Boletaceae > Neoboletus > Neoboletus magnificus. Next base: position 4,735 of record QFEI01000153.1, on the reverse strand, counting down.
AAGGAAAGGGAGAGAGCTAGAAACGATGACTGCCATGTGCGGGGGCAGATCTTATGCCCTTGCAAGTACTGATCGTGCTGATTCTTTCTTGGGCATGAAAAAAACCGTCGGACGTACCGAAATCTTAGCCAGAAGCGCCTTGCCGAAATCCTCGGCATCCCCCTGGAGCATGATGAGATCATCCCCGACGATCGGGTCTACTTTGATAGCAGAGAAGACAGCTTTCTTGTTGACGAGGTTGACGAGGGTCTTCTCGACGGCAGATTTGAGGCTCTCTGTTTTCCCAGTGATGGTGTCGCTCTGCGAATCGGTGAACGTAGGGCTGTCCTGTTACACAGGCGCGGAAAGAAAAGGCAAAGACAGAAGAAAGAAAAGGAGCAGCGCGCAAGTGAAAAATATCAGCATCGCGTGGAGTCGTCGACGAAGAGCAAAAACTGACAGTTATAGCGACTGTAGTGCTCAGGATGGCGGTCTCGAGATCAATGGCTTTACCGTGAATGGCCTGTCATTGTATACGGCTTAGACCCAGATGGATACGCAGCAAGGAGCAGACAGAGGGCGCGTAGAGACGCCTACCATGGCGTCCACGAGTGGACCGCCACTGTCGGGGAAAGCGTCGATGGATGTATCGAGTTCATTCGTTTTTGCCTCCAGATAATCGATATCCTGCTCGACCAGAACTGCGTCACGCTTGATCGATGCGCCAAAGGTGGACAGGGCAAAGATAAGCATTACAAACGAGGGATGGAGGAGCATGGTGTTGCGAGTGAAGAGCACTTGAGGGGATGTTTTGGGGTACTCACTGGGCCCTTTTTAAACCTCGACAACTGGTCCATCGAAGAGAAGGAGAGACTTGTCATATAATACCCGAATGAGAATCCCCCGGTCCATGCTGCAGAGAAGAACGAAGAACGCTGAGGAAGGATGAACGTTTACGGTGCATGTTTAGGTGCATGGAAAATATCACAGTCGGTCTAATCTGACCACCCGGGGACAGAGGGGATCGATCGGACTCCGTTGAGCTTTACTCCATGTCATCGTCTCCTTTGAGTGAATCGAACACCTGGGGAGGAAAGCCTATCAACACAAGTCTAATTTCCCCGGAACCAGTAAGAAGACTTCGAGCCGTTCTGGTAATGTAAGTCGGAAAAGCAGCCGTGGTGAACCGAACCGGTCGATATTCAGGGCCATACACGGTATCGCGACAACCTGAAGTGGGCAATAGTGCTGCTCGATGATCTGCATAGTTTTCGGGATTAACGGTATGATCCAGCCTGACGAGGTCGGTGAATCGTCCGAAAAACTTTGTGCTGATGCAAAAAATGTTGATCCCGGTGCGAGAGCCGCGACGTATCGGGTGTCATCACTTCCCACCGCGACGTTGGGCTTGTCTGACCCGGCGCCGAGAGGTATCAAAAGATCTGGAATCATATGGAAAATCGGTAGGCATGGCCGAAGTTCCTCATGCGGCGAGATAGAAGGTGGCCAAGGTGCCATGAGTTTGATGGCTAAGCGCTAAAGGGCGCCACTGGTCGGAATCACGAATGACCTAGTCCTTGTCAGAACTCAAACACAATCACTCAAAGTGAGCTTATGCGAATGATGAATGATGATTCCAAGAATGAGAAACAGCGACTACAGACTGACTACTTATATACTACTGAACATGTGTTTACAATGAGGTGTACATGAGGTATGATGTCATAAGTCTAGAATGTTCTAGACTGTGATAAGTGAAAGGTGAAGGTGTGAAATGTGAAAGTGTGAAGTGATAGATATGTGAAGGTTTAAAAGTTCTTACATTACCCCCTTTTCAAGGCCGAAGCTCCTGATGAGGTATAATTAAGGAGTGGGAAATTCGAAGAAAGAGTCGTCATATCGATTATAATTTTTACGAAATTCAAGAAATTCGGGCGAAGTAAATAAAGGGGCTGGTGAAGGTGGGGGTAAACCGAGACATATTGGACAAGTGCATGGTGAATCTTCTCTTTGACGTCGGTTGTGTATTTTAACAACTAGTCGGGGTGCTTCAGGATTCATACGATGGAATTCTTTGATAGCGTCTTGAGCATGTTCAAGCTCTTTGACGGGAATCCATTCGTTCTCTTCCCTAGGGTAACCTTTCCAGTGTATGAGGTAATGAATCGTATTACCGACGCGTCTAGAATTGATTATGTATTCCACTTCTGCTTTTTCTTTTCCTGAGACGATTTCTGGTGGTGGTGGTGGAGATTGCTGTTGGGATGGAAATTCGCCTTTATGATACGGATGAAGTAAGCATTCGTGGAATATGGGATGTATTTTGCGCCATGTTTTGTCCAATTTGAGACGATATGAAGCTAAACCTTCTTTTTTGATAATCTCAAACGGACCGTATCATTTATCATCCAATTTCTTGGATGGTCGTTCCGTTTTAATGTTCGTTGCTTCGAGAAGCACGAGATCACCAGGTTTATATTCGACTGGAGGTCTTACTTTCCGGTCGTGGTATCGCTTCATGTCGTAGGCAGCCATTTTCAGAGCAGATCTAGCGATTTCTCGTGTAGATTTCATATCTTCAATGAATTCGGCTGCTGCTGGATTACGCTCTTTGGTTTTTTGAGCAAATCCAGATCTCGGTTGTTGTCCATAATTTAAGATAAATGGGGAAAAGGTAGTGGCGGATGTGGTCGTTTGATTGTGTGCAAACTCCGCGATGGAAAGCCATTCTGACCAGTCAGACTGTTGATGGTTGACGTATATTCTTAGGTATTGTTCGACCCAAGCGTTGACATGTTCTGTTTGACCATCTGTTTCTGGGTGATAGGCTGTGGATGGGTTTCCTTCAATTTGGAGTTGTTTGTAAAGTTCGGTCATGAACGAGGACACGAACTGTGGACCACGGTCGCTGATAACCTTTTTGGGGATACCGTGTAATTTAAAGATTTCGTTTGTAAATATTTTAGCTACGCCTTGGGATGTAATTTCGGTTGTGACGGGGAATAAACGAATCATTTTGGTAAATCGATCTACGACTACCATTATAGCATTTTTTCCTTTCGATTCGGGTAATGGACCGATCAGATCTACTGATATGATTTCCCAAGGGGCAGATGGAATAGCATTAGGATGGAGTGGAGTTTTCTTTCCATGTGTATCGGTTTTGACTTTTTGGCATTTGTCACATCCTTTGATATATCGGATGAGATCTCGTTTATGTTACGTTTTACTTTACTCTTCTCTCTTTTCTTCGTCATCACGGACTTATCTTTCTTTTTGCTCGATTACTCATCTCATTTTCGTCATCACCCGTTCCCCTCGCATCCTCCACTTACTTTGTAATCGAGCTTACATCCTCCATACTGTCTTTTGTTCATTTCCATTTCATTATCTTCCTCGTACTCACACCTGCCCTCAAGTACCTCGAGTAATACTTAAACTCGATGTCGATACCATGTACCATAAGCTAGATCTTACTTTCCTTCCTGTATACAAAACCTCCTTCTCTCGTCTCTAAACCTCGAAAGGCCTGAGCGCTGTTCGCCAGCCTCTCCCTACTCTTGACCCTTGACTTATCGCTTTGGGGTTTCTTCCCCTCCATGATCCTTCGTCCCCATCGTCTAAGGAATCCCCTTGACGACCGTCCTCGTCCGTTGAATCAAGAGGAATCCCCCTTTGTTGACGTTTGACCCAAGAACCCTCGACCCCGCTCGTTAAGCCTATCCCTTGTCTACTGAAAGTCTATGCTCGCTGCCTAACCACGGCCCGAGTGTAACAAAAGATCTAGCTTCCCCTTCGAGGCTACCATCGCTGTAGTTCCTCACCAGCCTTGACCACCACGTCCTCCGCATCCACTCCTCCCTGGGGCAACCCTTACCAAGGAACCCTACCACCCAGAAAACCCAGAACACCGAAAACTCGCACCCCCTCGCCTCCACCACCACCCTCGTCTCCTACACCCTCCCCCACACCCTCGCCCTCGCCGTCACCTACACCACCCATGTCTACCCCTGCCAAGGAACTCCGCCTCGGTGTCCCTGAGACCTACAATGGAGATGCCAAGACCTTCAAAGCATGGCTTGTCTCTGTCCGACTATACCTCATGATTAACAACTCCATCTACGACACTGACACCAAGAAGATCGCGTTCGCCCTGTCCTTTATGAAGAAAGGGACTGTCCTAGGTTGGGCAACCACATTTACCAACGAAGCCATCGACAACGGAACCTTCGGAACCTTCACCGACTTTTCCAACAAGGTAACCAAGGCGTTCCTACCTAGCAACCAGAAAGGGAACGCTCTCCTCGAACTCCAGACCCTATCTCAGGACAAGGACGTCCTCCCTTACATTAACGCATTCAAAGACGCTGCCCAGCTTAGTGAGCTAACGGACGACGCAACCTTGATCCACTTCTTCGCCCAAGGGCTGAAGAAACCTTTAAAAGACCGCATCTTCTCCATGGATACTGTCCCCACCACCATAGACGAGTGGTATACCAAGGCGGAACAGTTCCACTCCCAATGGAATCACTCCCGGACGATTTCCACCCGCAACTCCTCCTCCTCTTCCAAAACCCCCACCCAATTCTCCCATACCCCAACACACACGCCGAAAGACCCGAACGCCATGGACGTAGATGCCGTCCAAATCCCCAAACTGACTCCTGAGGAACGAAAACGCTGCTTCGACCTCAAACTCTGCTTTCGCTGCAGAAAACCCGGACATGGATCATCCAACTGCCCCACCTTCCCCTCA